>JAVQJL010084111.1:0-11693 GCA_036024295.1 Nannoperca obscura
CAATTTACTAGTGTGTTCGTTTATTTCTGTTCATGCCATCACTCTTGCACGAAGGATGTGCACGGTGCAAAATGTGTGAGGTACTAAACGTAACGGGGATAGAAAGGACCTCCGTTACACACACACACACACAGACACAAAAACAAACCGAACAACAGAAACACAGAAGCATAGGTACCTGTGCCCTGGTGACACCTAAATTAATGAGTCAGTCTGCTTCTCAGCATTTCTATTGGAATCAGTTTGAATACCCTCATCCCAGAGGAGGGAGGGAAGGCGGCAGATGAAGGTGGTGAAGGAAGGCAGGAGCTTTAGATGAGACTGGCTTCATTATCTCCTGCAGGGAGGGTGTTTGACTACATAACAAAGTGTGTACTAACAACTTATTCAGCCTCAGTTCTTCCACTGCCCTCTGGTTATGTTTTCTTCCTGGATAAACACACATGTCACAGGATAAATAGATGCACACACACACTCTTAAATGTACTACTGAGATTAGTTCCACACATTGAGCACACAAAGCCAGTGAACCCAGGTCAGTGCAGTCCAGCTCTGCAATGTCTGAACAGAAAAAAGCCAATGTCCTTTAACTCAGATAATCTAGCCACTCGCCACTCAAATTGAGCCATATAGTGCAGGGAGAGAATGGTGGGTTCACAGACAAACTTACAAGTCTACTCTCGCTCCAGCAAGAGTAGCGTAAAGAACCACATAACCAGTGATGTAATGTGAAGTCTTCAACAAAGACCTGGTACCCTCTGCAGTTTAGGTAATTCACAATTTGAGAATTTATGGTAACCTTTAGCATCCCCCAGCAAGAAGAAAGAGAAGTACAGTGCTCTAAACGGTACTGACTGTGCTGCGTTGCCACTAAATTTAATTCATATAAACATATATTGCTGTTTTATTAACAAGCTGCTAACAAGACATGAACTTATTCACATAAAAAAAGCACCAATCCTTTAACTACATATTTTTTAAACAGTTGCTGCTTTTGACTACATAAATACTTACAATATAATTTGCAAAACTCTGATGCTAATACTGTAACTGCAAAAATTATTTTTATTAAACACTCACTTTGTGTATGCTCTGAAGATTTTAGAGCATACTAAAACAAATATATATAATATATATCCATATATGGATATGAATGAATGAAAGAGTATACATTCAGAATATACATTTTGTAGTTTGTAGTTGTGGACTTACATATATACATAATAGTCCAATACACCAATAGTCATTTAGGTTAAGATCAATTTAGGTTACCCTGCTTTAGAAATATTTTTATGATGTACAAACTTCTGAATGAACTCCCGTGTACTGGCTGCCTCTTCATGATACTGCACATTGAACACATAGTAGTAGTAGAGTACAGGATCCCCTATAACAGACACAACATCCACTGACACAGCACCTTGTTAGTGTTACCATAGCCTCCAGTCAGTCCAGGGTAAAAACTACCATACCATGACAGGGCTTAACGGTGGTATTGTACCGACTACGTTGCGTTATGTCAGCTGTTGAAACATAGAACATTAGCTACTATAAGGAGTTAATGATTTAACATTAACATAGGGTCAATTAACTTAAACTAAATCACCAGTTTGATTAACTGTTGTCTGTCTGCTTAGCTAACATTAACTCCGGCTGATTGTGTTAATCCCTCGGTCTTCTCTTTAGCACCACTCTAATGTCATGTAACAACATGGGCTGATAGCATCAGCTTAATGCCAAACTTGAACACACACATATAGTGCAGACAGACTGAAAAAATTATAAATAAATATCTCATGTTTTAAGCTGTTTTAGTCCAGAATTATTGTTAGTATCATCTTGACAACCAGCGCTGTTACAGTGTGACCTTGATAGCAGAGTGGGCTCTTTGTGTCTGTAATCTGCTGTGACAGCTATCAGTGACAGCTAATTCAAAGCTCCTCAATCTAAACTAAAGGCCGGCTCCCATTTACTGGCCTCACTGAAAGGATTATTGACCTCCTCAGTGGTGTATAATGAGGTGCCAGGGTGACAAGATAATTGTTTCTCCTCTCTTGTATGTTTTGTGGTTGCAGAAAGGACACTGTTTGGTCTGGTGGTAGATGTTAAAGGACTGCATATTCTGGATTTGTTATTTTAGCAGAGATATCATATTGAAGCATCAATTTGAGATCAGTCTGAGTAACCACTGTGCTTAGGAGTGGAGAGACAGGTAAGTGACTAAATATTTGAACTTTGAAATAACTTTCAGAGTAACAACAATAAAATTGAAATAATGTTATATAAAAGTTTAACCTAAAACGTTTGAACTTATCAAAGTTATAAACATATTATTTCTAAATAAAGGGTGTAAAAAAAAGAGGCACATAAATAGAGTATATAAAAGTTCACTCCAGGTCACAGGGCTCACTGAATAGTTGAGGATGAAATGATGCGAATCATATGCTTTGGTCTTCATGTAGCATAGTCAGTTTTAGAGTCACACGCCGGAACTGAGGATCTGTGGGATATTATTTCTTCACAAAAGAAGAAACACAGACATCATACACCCCAAATCTTCTACGTCTGTCCACAATCTCTCACAACTGCATCTTATTACATTACATTTAGGCATTTAACAGACGCTTTTATCCAAAGCGACTTCCAAATAAGAGCTTTACATAGAACCATGATCGAAAACAACAAGATGTCTCATCAAACTTGTAAGGGCTGGTGATGAATCACAAGTGCTATAAGCAAATACATCGCTGCCAATGGCAGAATCGAAAAGAACATTAAATCTAAGAACAGATTTTCTCTGTACCTTCTTAAATACAATACATTCAATACAATTCCACTATAATAACGTACAATATGCTATACTTTGTAGAAAGTAACATCTTTTAAGTTCTGTTGTATTCCTGGAACAAATTATTCTTTAGTCTTTTCTTGAAAGTGGCCAGACAGGTTGTTTGTCTGATGGATGTGGGGAGATGGTTCCATCACTCGGGGGCCAGACAGGAGAAAAGTCTTGAATGTGAGCGGGCGTCCCTGAGAGATCGAACTGCCAGGCGGTTCTCTGAGGCAGATCGTAGTTGGAGGACAGGGGTGTAAGGCTGGAGGATGGTCTGGATGTAGGTTGGTGCAGTCATGTTCACCGCTTGGAAGGCCAGTCCAGGGTCTTGAATCAGTAGTCCAGCTTGCAGAGCACAAGTGCCTGGACCAGATGTTGGGTAGAGTGCTTCAACAGGTATCTCCTAATCTTCCGAAAGTTGTAATGGTGAATCTACACAATCGGGAGACTGCAGCAATATGGTCGGTGAGGGTGAGCTTGTTGTCGATGGTGACCCCAAGATTCCTGGCCGAGGGCGATGGAACGGCCGTCGTGGAGTCCAGGGTGAAGGAGATCTCATGGGAGATGGATGGAGAAGCAGGGATGACGAGGAGTTCCGTCTTAGCGAGATTCAGCTGAAGGTGATGTTCGGTCATCCAGGCGGAGATATCAGCTAGACAAGCCTCTATCCGAGCTGTGATGCCAAGGTCGGCCGGAGGGAACGAGAGGTGGAGTTGTGTGTCATCAGCGTAGCAGTGGTAGGAAAAAACGTGATGATTGGTCCAAGTGTGGTGGTGTACAGGGAGAAGAGGAGGGGTCCAAGGACTGAGCCCTGGGGCACACCTGTCGATAGGGGCCGAGGATCAGACACGTGACCTCTCCAGGAGACCTGGTACAATCTACCCTCGAGGTAGGAGGAGATCCACTGGGGCGCAGTGCCGGTGATGCCCAGGTCCAGGAGAGTTGTGAGCAGGATCTGATGACTGTGTCAAATGCTGCAGACAGGTCAAGCAGGATGACGATGATCTCCCTGCAGCTCTGGCAGACTGGAGGGCATCAGTGACCGACAGGAGGGCAGTTTCTGTGGAGTGACCGGACTTGAAGCCTGATTGGTTGGGGTTGAGCAGGTTGTTCTGTTTGAGGAAATCAGACAGTTGTTAAAAAACAGCACGTTCAAGTGTTTTGGACAAAAAAGGTAACAGAGATACTGGTCTTTTCACGTCCCGTACTTTATGTTGAAGGTTGGTGCTGGGGTCGGTGTTTAGTTGTTTCCTGTTTTATTTTGGTTATCATGTCCTCTCTAGGCTTTCACTTCCTGCCATCAGACGGAATCGTTTTCACCTGTTTCACTGGTTATTTAAGGGCTGCTTTTCCTTTGTTCTGTGCCAGATCGTTTCACCATGTCATGCTGATTACTCCAGGTCCTGGGTCAGTGGTTAGTAAGAGTGAACTGCCATAACCTTTGTTTGATTAGACCTTTGTTTTCTGAGATAGTTAGCTTAGCGTTTTTCCACCGCAACGCCATTGCCTTTTTGTTTCTTGGACATGAGTTTGTTCCTCCAGTGTTTTGTTTGCATTTATGATATCGGTTTCCTGTCCTCTAAATAAAGAGTGAATTTTCTGTTACAACGTCTGCGCCTGGATTCTGTCCGCATGAGCCTCAGAGGCCCTGACAGGTGTGTAGTTCTGGAGGAAGGATGGGTTGAGTATCATCTTAAAGTATGATACACATACTGTACATAGCATATGCACATAGTGTATACAGTAATATAGCAATATAGAACAGTATCAGTGTAACAATATACAATTGTATAAATCTATAAAACTTAATGCAACTCACACAACAATCTATAAACCACCAGAATCGGTGACTCACCTATTCCGACCATATGTGCTCTCTGAAGCAGAACTCGGCGGTGTAGCATTGAAATGATGCCCCAGGGAAACAAAAAAGAGCGCCATAGAACCGTCACAGAGCGACAACTATTAACAGGTAGGAACTAATTTTGGGGAATCATAATAAAAACCTTTTAAGGCAAACAAACAAACTAACCTGACACCCACAGTATGGAAGATTTTGGAGGGATGTTTAGACTGAGGGAATATATTTGGCATTACCATATCCCTCTAGTAGAGGGATATCTTTAAAGTATCTTTATATAGATTAGAACTTAAAGCCTTTATTGTCATTGTACAGGATACAGTGAAATTAAGAGTGATACTCCTGAACAGGGCGTTAAAAGACACAGGGAAACAAAGCAACCTCAGCCAACAACACAGGTTTTAAAATATACCAACTCTGCGGTAAAAAAATGTAGCACTTCCTGAACTGTAAAACATGTTGCCAGTTAACATAATCCAGGCAGCAATTAGTTTCCTCAAAATATATTTTGTGAGCATCACTTTTAAGAAACAAGGTTGACATGATCCCGTCTCTATTTCTTTGTCACAAGACATGACTGTGGATATTGGATAATTCTGCTAAACCCTGAATTATGTTTTTGTTACACTATAGTTAAGGTTAATCGACTTAAACACAGTTTTCTCACACAAATCCACCTGGAGTGTTTTATATAGCAAACAGAGGTGGTGCTAAGCACCATCTTTGCACAGATGGAAGGCTAACACAGAGAGAAAAGAGACATTTGTAAATTGATTTGACCTCAGTCTAACTGCATTCAGATACAGAGCCAATGGAGCTGGCTGCCTAGGACATTATTTGCCTGATGGCATTGAACACAACAGACACAGGGTGATGCAAAGGAGGGAGGGGAGAGGGGTGTCAGGAGGAGGGAGGGTATTTGGATGTTTTTTGGGGGATGGTGTGGGGTAAGGGAGGCACTTAACTGGTGGAGCATGGAAAGAGGGGGAGTAATGGCAGATTGGTTGCCACATAAACATGACTTCTGGCTGGCTACGAGATTTACTGTCTCAGTGTCCAAATATTTCAGTTTTGTTGTGAAAAGCATTTACAGTCTTTATATAAAAATACTTTGTTTTGAGACATATATAGGAGAGCTTTTAATTTTGTACTTGTGTTTTTCCATCACATAATCCTCATCCTAATACAAGAACACAGAGCTACAGGGATTTTTTTAAAACAAAAAGTAATTTTCCTGGTCAATGTGGCATTGCCAATTTCATTTTCATTTCATGTCTGTTTTAAAACCTGTGTGACAGGGAGCTCCTCTGGTGGGCAGGGCTCCAAAGGCACCAATTTGAGGTGTCATATGGAATCATTTCATTACACTGGGTGAGGGAATTAACTTTGCCATCCAGTGGAAGGGCTTTGATTTATGATTGAAAGCATTAAAGGAGATTGCTTGTCAGGTTTGATCCAGAGCCAGCTTTTTACAACACATACATCTACCATTACATGTTTGAAAATTGTTCGAGGTACAATTCGGTACACTGGAAAACACAATGTCCTTTATGTTCTGGATTAAGGTTCCAATGGAACATGTCTTTTATACCTTAACAGATTTAATAGAGACAATCTGATGGTCTCTGCAAACACCAAATGAGACATGACAATGGAATTCTTCTTTTTAAAAATAAAGGCACTTGACATGAATGATGGCATGTTATCTGTAAGGAAGGGTCCACAGGTTGAGGTTTGATGCTACCTGAATAAGTCTTGGCCCATTCCCAAAAGGCCTTGTCTTGGACCCCTCCTCTGAGACATACAAGTAGATTGCACCAGCCATAACCCTGTGATGTGTCCAGTTACATACTACACATATATACATATTATGCACATTATTAATTGTCATTTTTTTATTAGTTACCCAGACAACAATTGGTAACTCTAGAGTTAGTATCATCTTTTTCATGGAACATGTGAAAACAATGGCTTAAACAGCCAAGAAAGTGAACAACTTTTGATTGGATTCATTCAGTCAAATCTATACTTACGTCTGTTTATCCGGATTGTGTGTCATCTCGTCATGTGTTTTTCTTGTTTTAACACACATTTAAAAGCCTAACCAGGGACACGGCCAGCAAATCAGCTCCAGCTAGATGTTCTGTATACATCTATGGCATTGCTTATCTGCAACAATGTTTGCAAACAGTACCGTATATATTTTTCATAGACAGAACCAAAATCGCAGGACTTCCTCTGTCAACTATAGCCTACACTTTAAAATTGTATCCAGCACAAATACAGCTGCTTTTGCTCATTAAGGCTGTGCTTTTCTGGAGGGTTGAATTTCAAATATTTAATTGCTTGGGGGACAAAGCAGACATTAGTAATCTCAGTGCAGCGTGATGTGACATCCAATCCCAGGCCACAATGCAGCAGAGGGTTTACTTGTACAAAGCTGTGTGCAATCTGAGCACATTTCTATAATGTACCTGGATTACAGTTTCATTAGTCCACATCTGTTATGTTATTTTTCAGTCCAAAAAACACTTAACTTTGTAACATTTTGATGTGGTTTACACATAATTGGGTAATGCAAAATAACCCTATCTCTGGATTATGCCATATGGATGGCACTTTTTTATCTTCTTTTCATCAGCTAATGAACTGCTAAGCATATGGGTTGGATCTGATGCACTGTTTTATCCTTTCTTTTCTGATACAGCACATGTAAAGGTCTGGCTGTGGTTGTCCAGTTCAGTCCAACCTAAATAATGATTGCCTACTTACTGTGTTTGACTAATTTAGCTGTTTCAAAGGCTATTTTATACATTTCACTATTTGGAAGACTTAGTCCCCTATATCTTTTGCACATTAATACGTTTCCTTTCCTCCTCATGTAAAAACCCTTGAAGATTCTCTTGTACCTCTTGACATCTTTACTGCTTTAATTTTCCCCCACAGACTAAGCATCTTCCATTTTGTGAAGTTTCTTACTAGATGGGTTCATGTTGATTTCCATGATCTCATCTAGTTTTCTTGTTAGAATATTTCATTCCACAGTGAATCAATGAAATAAGTAACAAGTGAGTGCCCAGTTTACTGAAATGAGAGAAAGTCTCTTCTCTCACCTCACATTTTCACCAGAATAATGCACCAGTGCATTTAATGAAAGCCAGTATAGGAAAAGCAGTGCAGCCTCCACTCAGAGGTCCTTATCTGGATGTCCTCCAACCTTATGTGCAAATGTTCACTGATAGCAGGAAACAAAGCTCAGCTATTTGCATATGTATTATAGTCTGTACATTTAATCAACACGATTGCTTACATTGTGGGAAATTCTGTGATGTATTGAGCAAAGTCTGTCATTTTTAAAAGCAGCAAAATGTCCAACCTCTGCTCTAATCACTCCTTAAATTTCTCCCAATAGCTACAGCTAAAGGCTCTCATAATAATGCATACTACATATTAAAATAATTGAGGAGATAACACCTTCCTGGTAGATCTAGATAGCTGAAATAATTCTGAAATAAGTCAAGTTCTCTCTACTGTAGCCTTTGGTCTATTATGTAAAATACTTATGTAATATAACAATGCCTCCTTACATGGCTTTAGAAATCCTTTCCTACTACTGCCTCATTATACATTTCAGTCAAGACTGGGGCCCACACAGCTAAAAGACTTCTATAACCTTCTGGTAGGCCGTTGCTCACCCTCTTCTACTGATATTGGACCACCAACCATCAAAGCTTGTTCTTTGGTAATGTTTGGTGATATTAAGCCATGTCTGTTGTCTGCCTTGTCTTCTGTTTGATACAGCTTAAAAAAAAATTGTTCTCCTCATTCCTAATCGCTGGAATATATGTCAATTCATTTAAAATATATATATATTGTTAGTAAACCTTTTCATCCCCTTAAAATAACGCTACTCTTCTAAAATGTGCTTCTCATTCTAAATAATGTATATCACACCTTATTATTATAGAATTAATTAACTTAATCTCACTATTTCTTTTAATAATAATGTATTTGATATACTTTTCGCTCAGTTTTTCCAGAATATGCTTTCTGTTTTTCTGAGAGGGGATTGTAGCCAAGACAGCCTGAGACCGTGGGCGCTAACACAGACCACTGGTTACAGACCACTGGTTCCTGTCATTAGAGGGCGCTACAGCTAGTGGTCCGTGGTCTCTAGTGTGGTCTTTGTGGTCCCGACCACCTCTTCAGTGGTCGCTAGCGTGGTCCTTGTGGTCCAGACCACATCCTAAGAAGTGTAAAACTGTCTAAAACACTGGGCATTTTCAAAATGTGGGGGGCAAAAATACTAAGTGCATAACGTTGCTGTTTTTAATGTGAAATGTGCCCAAATGAAAATGAACAACGTTACAGTATCGCCAGCTTGTGCATGAGAAAATATAAAGCTTAACATAATATTGCTGTTCCAAACAGAACTGTGCAATCATGTAGAATACGTATGTAATTTAAAACACAATCACAAACAACAGTGGTGTTAGTTCTAATAAATATAGTGGATGGGTTTGAAATTTGATTCATAAATATCTTTTATAACAGATTATCAGTGTGTTTTCGCAGCGGTCTGTTCCCAGACTGTGGGCGCTACACCAAAACTAGCTGTAGCGCCCTCTAGTGATGGTGACCAGTGGTCTGTAACCAGTGGTCTCTGTTAGCGACCACCATCTCAGGACAGACCGCTGTTTTAGCTACAACCCCTGCTGGTTTTTCTTCCCTCTTTGATTCTCCTCCCATAATTACGTCCCCATTAGCCATTGCACCTCCCAAAAAGCTACTTGACTTGTGAGTTTCCGAAATGAGACACCAATAGCCCCAATAAGTTTCCTCATATATCACAGAAACATTGAGAAAACAAAGTATACACATGTATGTTGTAATTAGTTTTCTGTTTTATTTCCTATTTTTATGTTGGTGTACTATGTGTTGCCAGATATCAAAAAAAAAAAAAAAAACCCTCCCCAAAAAACAAGACAGGAAGTCCAGAAGTGATACGACCACAAAGAGGTGTTTAGACTACCCTGAAGCTTACTGGATTTTCACATTACATCAAAAAAAAAATATCAATGACAGTTGCCCTGATATTGTCCATACTGGATGCAAATTGTTTGGATATTATATACATCCAGTTATTATATGAGAATGTGAGCCGTTCCGTGTAATAACACCAAAGCTAGAGAAGTGAACCTAAATCTAGACAAATTCAATACTAGAACTGGGTCTTTAAATGGAAAAAAACTGGCTTTAATAATCAAAGGATGGTTCACATTTTTTCAAATCTTTCTTAAAACACATCCCTGTCTCTTAGTAATTACATGTATATATTGCAAAATTCCACCCAGTTAGGTTGTGGTGTCAGACGTTTTCACTGGCTGGAATATGTTCAGTGTTTATGGAGTGAATGAAGTGCTACATTTAGGTAGGTGTCAGGAAGGTTGTCGGGGTGGTTGTTCAAAGTCTCACAGCAAAGTGTAGGCATCCCAGACTACCATGTTTGGTTAGGGTTTGACAATAAAGCACATTGGTTCATGTTTGGGAAAGATTGTGGTTTCTTTCAATAAAGCCAATGCAGACTGTTTCTGTATTAAACCAGACCACAATGTTTCTCTAACTATCCAAACAGAACCATGAAAGACTGGAGAATGCTGTAGACACTACAAGTGGATATTTTGTTGTTCTGATATCTGATATTTTGGAAACAAATAAACAAAATGTGTTGTCAGTCAACATTTTACTGATCCAATCAGATTCAGATCATTAGCAAACATGATGCTTCCTCAAAATTTGTTTGCTGTTGCAAATTTGTTGGATATGATTAGACTTCTATGTACTCATATCCTATAGGATTCCCAATTACAACCAGTAGTGAGCAAATGAATAAATAATGTATAAAACACACTGTTCATGTTTTGCCACCCCAACAACTATTACAGGCTGCTGTGGCCTCAGAGCTTAAAGACCTCCAATATGCCGCCAGAGAGTGTACTGGCACTTAAAATCTATCTGCACTGTCAGGTCTCATTTTATGTCATGCCAAAGCATTTCTGCAGCCACTATGACATTTATAGGCCATTCCTTGCATCTGCTTTTGTACATCAGTTTGACCATCAAGGAATCGATTAAGTTTACGGTGGATATACTGTCCTTGCATTCGTGTTAACATGCTAAGCTAGACAGCTAGTTAACAAGGCGCAACTTTTCTTGTTGTTTAACTGAAGTAGATCCTCACTGTAAAACTGTAACACACACACAGTATTGTTGTTTAAATACACACACAGGTTATGTCTCTTACATGTAATAACATAAAGCTATTAGACATCATATAAAATAATTAACTCAAATGTGTGAAGGTACAATTATCCTTCCAACCTCATTAACCCAGAGCAAATTTGTAAAGGCTATTGCTACGAACAACTTATCTCTTAGCAGCTAGAAGGCCGTTTTAACTGTACACATATAAAAGGTGAAATGTCGGACTGAACACAACGTTGCAATCCAATACCATCGATATTACTCATGCTTCCTTGCACGCTATCACAATTGGACGGTTTAACGTTTATACCAGGTATAAATATACAAATATAATTCGACTGAATTAGCATTGGTACTGGTTTGCTAGCCCTAGCCAAAACAGCGCAACATTTACTTTACACAGTCCAGAAACCCAGTCCTTTATCAGTGTAATTATACACAGTACGTCACATCCACTCGATACACATCTGGTACAATACTTATAGACAGAGGGTGTCCTGAGCAGCAATGTAAAGAAAATAACTCAGACCTACGTTTACTTTAGCATCTCTCAAAATGAAACTTAACTCCTGCTGCCAAGTAAAGCGTAGATCAGAAGGTTGCAACATGTAATACCCTCTTTTACCAATTCAATTCAATTCAATTTTATTTATATAGCGCCATATCATAACAAAGTTATCTCAGGGCACTCAATCACATGGAGCCGGTCGAGACCAACTTCCACACACACAAAGA
>JAVQJL010084113.1:0-23713 GCA_036024295.1 Nannoperca obscura
ATCAGTTTAATTAAACACAGCTGGACTCCAATGAAGGAGTAGAACCATCTCAAGGAGGATCAGAAGAAATGGACAGCATGTGAGTTAAATATGAGTGTCACAGCAAAGGGTCTGAATACCTATGACCATGTGATATTTCAGTTTTTCTTTTTTAATACATTTGCAAAAATATCTACATTTCTGTTTTTTTATGTCAAGATGGGGTGCTGAGTGAACATCAATGAGAAATAAAATGAACTTTTTTGATTTTAGCAAATGGCTGCAATAAAACAGAGTGAAAAATTCAAAGGGGTCTGAATACTTTCCGTACCCACTGTATACAAGGCAGCAGAGAGAGGCGGACGTTTTTGCATAGGTTTGTATAGGTTTAGCCTACTGCAGATTTAAAGCTGATGAATGATGAATATTTTTACATCACCAATGGATAATGACTGTAGGGTGAATTAGGTCACTCATAGTGACAAACACAACTGACTCTGTATTTCCCCTCAGCACTATGGAGCATTTTAGCATATTTTAGCTAATTGTTTTGGTTTTAGCAACAGCTTTAATGTTTAGTGGCACATTTAGCAGGTTTGTCATATTAACTTCATAGGCTGATAATATGTCAAAATGTATATATACATGCAGTCAATGTAAATGTATAGATTTCTTTATATTATAATTGTAGAAATTCGTAGTGCTATGGCAATACTGTATTCTGTTACAATCATGCTAATAAAGTTAACTGAATTGAATTGAATATGTCAGTGTTGTGTTTACAGAATGCTGTGCTGCCCCAAGTGCCCCTAATGAATTAATGCACATTTATAGAATCATGATCAAGATATGTACTTTTTATACAGCTAAAAAACAAACTTGTAACTATGTAACTAAGACATTTGTATGTTTATTTTCATTTTATTATTTATTGACCAATACCAATGGGTGGTCAATAAGTTAATATCAGCAAGTAAATCAGCCCATATAATTTTTAAATTAAACATCCACATTTGTGCTTTTGAAGTTATTTGCTTGGCTGGCAGCTGATATTGTACCATGTTTTTATTACCACTGTGACAGTGCTTTGTTGCTCTGTGTGTGTATTGCTGATACTTTGTTCCGTTAAAGCAATACTATCATGACAATATTAATAAATACTAATAAAGCAACTGTAAGTCACTATTGTTAATATTGAAAACAATAGAAAAATACATTTGCATGTTTGCTCATTCAAATAGAATAACAATGTCATTGTTTCTGTTATGCTGAATGTTGATTTCATACAGTGATTTCTTTATATATCCAAGAGTCTTATATTAGGCTAATACTCTATGTTCTAAATTATAAAATGTGCTGTGTCAGAGGCACCTTTCCATCTACCATAATTCATTCTTCATGCAGCTGTATATTGGCTGTCACAGATGAGAGGGCACAACAAAATCTTCGGTCTTGTTCCAGCTAAAGCAGACAATGGTGATTATTCACAAACAGTATGGACTGCTCGAGGGATAAAACTAATATATTTAAAAATTAAAATTCAATTGTAGTTTTAAGTCTGCCGCTCAGCATTCTAGTCCATGAGAACACCACTCTGAATCACAGAGGCGCATAACTCCCATTTTAACATAATCTCGACAATCAATCTGCCACACCACAAAGAAGTCAATGGGCCTTGACAATATGTACCTGTCAGATCATTGCCTCTAATGCATTAAGCTCTGATGCCTCTGATAGACAGCGACAGCTCTGCACACAACCAAGTGCTCCACTCTCTCAGATGTAGTGACAGCCTTTTGTCCAGCCACCTGCCTGTGATTACTTAAATCAAAAATGCATAACTGATTGGAGTTATGGATTAATCTCCTCTGACAGGAAGGAAGCAAGACCAGGCAAAAGAAAAAGCAAAATAAAAGCTATGCTGGCTGAAAAAACAAAAAAATACCTGTGATACAAAATAAATCTCATTTTTTTGTGATTTCTATGTTGATTATTGCATTTTTCAGGTTCAGGTTTATAACAAATGTTGAAGTCATTTTTTTCTCCTTTTCTAATCTGTGCTTGCAGAGAAGACCCAAAGTACAAGGAAATAAAGTTATTGAGTGTATTCATATTGTTTAAGCCTTAATGCAGTATATATTACATACATATCTAATATTGTGGGATGCTGTCTTAGCAGTTTTTGATTCCAGAGAAAGCTCCCGGGCTAATGACATTTTATTAATGTATTGAAGTAATAAAAACATAATCCACTTCTTAGTCTGGTGGGGTTTTTGGGGGAATATCCCATGATTCAGTAGCTTTCACATTACAATAAATGCAAATATTTTCTCCCTCCTCCTTCATGCAGATAAAAATGTTCAGCTGTTGTAAAAAGCAGCACACACATTTACAGTAAAGAAAAAGGGCATTAAAACAGTTACTGTATAGGTTTTTTTAGGATATGTTATCTGCATCTGTTGGAAATAAAGCGTCATGTCTGAGCAGTTTGTATGGGAGAACTTGTGAAAGGGAGTATTTTCTTTGCACCCTTAAAATCACAAGTTGGCTGAAATTGTTCTGTATATTTACAATGTAGCTGCGTTTGTATTGAAGCCCTCTGAGCAAACTAAGTAAATAGATGAAAACTTCAAGGTTGAAGACCTGAAACCATTACTGATGAACTACAAGGTTTTATTGTAAGTTCTTGTGTTACAGAAATGTTATGTCATTTGGTATAATGTATGTACTTGACCATTATGCTAATGTCCACAGGAGGAGGTTCCTTCAAGAGGTAGTGCTATCAACCAGAGAACTGCTGCTTTGGCTTATTGAATTTCAGAAAACTGTTGAGTATTAGGGGAACACGTTTTCAAGATAAAGCAAAAAGAAAAAGAAGTAGCGTAATTCTGGTATAAATATTCCTTCGGAAACATTAATGTGAACTGTTTAGTGACTTCTTAGGAAGAGTTTAAGCCATGCTAGCGCTAGGGTTGTAGGGATAACAATGGTGCTTTGGCCCAGGCCCAAATTTTGTACACACATAGTGCCCAGAATATAAATCCTAATGACAGATGTGATCCCTCAGAGTGAAATGTCTTGACCAAGTATTTGGATTACCATGAAATATTGTAAACATTCATAGTCCCCAGAGGATGATTCCTGTGACTTTGGTGATCCACTGACTTTCCCTCTACTCAAACAATGAGATTGACATTTGTTGGTTTTGAGTGAATTGTTTCAATTATTGGATAAATTGACATTTTATTTGCTACAAACATTTGTGGGGCTCAAAAAATGAATTGCAACAGTTTTGGTGGCCCAATGATTGTTCATCTAGCACCATCATTTGGTCAAAATATGACTTTGTCCAATACTTGTTTATGGTTTATGACCAAATACATGCATAATGATGACATTGCCATCACCCTAAACTTAGATGATGAACATGACAATCATTGCCTGCTAAACATTAGCATGTTGGTATTGTCACTGTCAGTGAGTTAACATGCTAATGTTAGCATTTGGCTCAAAGCACTGCAGAGCCTATATAGTCTCACAGAGCTGCTAGTATGGGTGTAGACTCTTAGTCAACTTTATTCTACCACACGAGACATGTTTTTAGCAATTATAAATTAAAATGGCCAATGCAGCATGAGTTCATGATTAACAATGAATTCATATCTTTATGTTAATGTATGTAATGTAAAGTTTGAAACAGTGTTCAGTCTGATGCGAGCTGCTGGTCTCTGGTGTTTTTCCTCTGCTGCACCACACCTAGTAGTCGCAGCATGACTGGAGCACACAGTCTGGCTGTGAACTGGCCGACAGATTTATGAGGAGGAAGTCCTCTGTTCAGACACAACTATCCACTGATGAGAGAATGCACAAACACTGCATCAGCATGTTGGTCAATTATTACAATGACCCCCCCTCCCCTCCTCAGACAGACACACACACACACACATTTACAACCCCTCCCTTTCACGCTTTTACACAGATTTCCTCCATCACCTTCCTAATTAAGAAATTTGATTAAATTGAATGCGAGATCAAGGGACTTATAAAACCGCCAGTTAACACAGGGCAGATGGGCTTTGTGGAAATATTATAAGACATTACACTGATGATATATGAACTTATGGGGGCAAAACCCATCTTTTGACTCAGTGACTGGAAAGCTACAATGTATGCCTCCCACACACACTTTAAGTATAATGAGCCTGAAAGAGCAGTACAAGGGATTTAGATGAGCGTACACCTACTCGGTGTGTTTCATAAAACGGTCGTTAAAGAAGCAAACATGCACAGTTTGAGATACAAACATATGGCGTAAAACCTTTGTGATAGTTGGTAATTACACCGCAGAAAAGTTCAAACCCATCTTACGCCGTGCTGCTACAGTGGTTCTCTTTTCCTGTCTCCTTCCATGAAGAGAAACTACTGAAAACACCCGGGCCACGCCAAATAGGATTTGAGAGAAGGGAAAATGGGCATCTTTTTATCAGTGTCCTCCGTCACAAATCTCAGAATTGCGCCATAGTGTACTCAAAGCACAGCTGTAAGATAGCCTTGATAAAAACACCACCAAGCCAAGGAAATCTTCTGTTCTTTTCATGTTCTCTGATCCATAAATAAACACCATATCCGAGTTACCACCAAGAAGCCAGCAAGTAAGCATTACAGGTCTTTCTCCATTGTAAGCTCACTTAAGACAGAGACTCATTTAAATCTTAACGACCATATGCTTCTGATACAAGTATAATTGATGAGGTGTCAAAAGTTTGAAACTGAATGTCAGGATTAGTAGTTCTCAATGAGATTTCCTGGGCTTGATTTAAAATCTGCCAGTGCAATGAAACACAAGTCAGAATGAAAACATCAACTGGAAGGCTGATGAAATCAGGCCTCTTGGTTTACTGCTGATTGTCTTTAACTTTTAGAAAAAACATCTAGCTGATAGCTTAATTTCCATTTGTCGTCATACACCCTAAACCCTAAAATCCTCTCTGAGCTGAAAGTTAACATGTGTTTGCACAGTTGAGTTTAAACTGAACTCACATTTAATCTCATACAGATAACTGTATACAACTGTCTTTTAGTCCATTGATTTCAGTCATATTTTCCTTTTGCACTAAGTTTTAAAAACATGCCATTTTCTGTGCATGCAGTATGTCACTCCTCTCTCATTTCTTGGTCCTTGCTTGCTCAAGGACATGAGTCGCAAGGTTTAAAGGGCTGCCAGGGGCAAAAGAAGAGGAGCTGGATGTGCGCCACAGCACTGGGGCACAGGACCACAGCAGTGGATCTTTCTGAAGACAATTACAGATAAAAAACTCTCCGCTGAGAAGGAGCCTGAGAATCTCTGCGGGGTATATAATAAATGTTGGTGTTTCAAAAAAAATAAAAAATCCTACAGGACAAGCCAAATCCCTTGACAAGGATATAGAGGCATGAGGACAGACACATAGCGGTGACAAGACACAGCATGGGCTGTGTGCTTAGTACTTAAAGATGTAGACTGAAGGCTATCTTTGCTTGATCCCCTTTTGGATCTTGTTAAGCTCAAGGATAAGATGAAGGGAGGAAAGATTGGATATTCCTCTCAGGAATCCCAGCGAGGTGCCTCACTGGAGCACACCTAGTGGCTTCAATTAACAGAATGGACAACCTTTTTAAAACTGAAAACAGAAAAAGACCTTCAGTCTGTTTCTTCACCTTATCGCAACAGATTTTTTTTGGCAGTACTTTAGGTCTAGTAACTCTTTGCACTGAGAATATTTCGGCCTTTCCAAACAAAGGAAGTCACACCAGAATACCAGCAAATTTCCCTCCCTAATTATGGCTTTATTATGCTGTGAAAGCATTTTTCTAGCATAGATTTGATCCTCTCATTTCCTGGAGTGTGTTATCAATTTTCATCACTATTCACAGTGAGAAGTTGTGTCCTGCAGCTTTTTGAAATACAATGCTCAATTAGTATCATACTGTGTATGGTTACTGAGAAGGCCTTGGCATATGGCAAACATCATTACCATACACTTCAAGCCAGTGAGTCAGCACTCATAACAGAGGCGCTGTTAAATAATAGTCATCCTTTGAGCTCTGAGAAAGAAGAATAGTGCACAATAGACATGTGAGATGCAGTCTGAGAGTGTTTACCATTGACTTTCTGGAAATGCTTGACCTTTAGTTGTGTAAGGAATCAGTGTCTGTGTTTCTTTTATTTTGACCATAACTGATACATGATTGGCTATAGGCTTTTACATGAATACAATCAGATGATGACTCTTGGTCTCAAGGCAAAACAGGCAAACTAGGTATGGTCACTGAATAAGAAAGATGCTTTTCATTGCATTGACACAAGACACAAGACAGAAGGGATTCATTAGTCAGACCACTAGCTGGCCTCAGATCTGTGATTTCTGACTGCAGGGAAGTCTAAATAAATGCTGCCCTCCTCCTTGTGACACTAAATGACTGATGCAATGTCATCTGCAGAGAAAATAAAATTTACATTATTATTGTTTTAGCAAGAAAGTCCTGCAACAAAAAAGATCTTTGCTTACATCATGCAGTGACTGTCGCTGTAATTGTCACGTTGTGATTTGAACTATATATGAAGATCTCTCACAGGTCTCTGTAACTTTTCCAATATAATAATTATGGTCTGTGAGAGGAATTTTGATGTAATAACCTGACAAGCCAAGAGGTAATAAAGCTGCAATACTTGTGTTGCACAAGATAATCCCTGTCATGTTGAAATATTCATGAGACAAATGTTATTTAAGGTCAGAGTGACTCTGGGTGTGTTACAGGTGTAATGCCACTGATCACTGGCAGCCGTGGGTTATTATTATACATAATCTATATCTGAATCCCTGTGAACTCTACTTGTTGTCATAGAGTGGGCCTACAACGCAATTAGATCACGTGCAAAATAACATTGTATTGCACATATATTCAGATATGAATTATAGCAGAGACTCAGAGCATGTCACTGCCCTGCCTCCCCGTTTCTCAGGTGGGATTGAAACCTGGTAAAACTAACGCGTGGACTCGTACTAAATGTGGGCTACAGTTTCTATTCAACTTCGTTATGTCTGGTTGCATATTCTTTGTAAGACAACCAAATGTCCACTGTTTAAACAGTGGACTAAGAGACACAAATAGGCGAACAGGCTGAAATTGTGCTTACCTCCAAAAAGTAACACCACCGACTGAAGGGCAAGGATGTGCAACATGTTTCTTTGAGCCGTTGGGAAAGCAAGATTCACCCCAAAAATTGGATGGAAACCGCAATGGCTTAATTTAAAGAAGAAAATCCTACTTGCAGCATCGTTAGTAAAAAATGAAAATGCATCGTTTCTGGTTAAAATGTCATGTTTCATGCAAAAAAAATTGAAAAAACACTTTTCACTAGTGTCTTATCTACTTCTTGTTGTCTGGAAACTGAAGAGAAGGAACTTGCATCACTCTTTGAAGCATTTTTGGAAGACAAAAACGCTCAGACGTCTGATAAAATGCTTAAACCCAGGGTGAAACGTCTGTTGTGATACATTATCACTGTGATTCTCAATGTGCTCCAAAACTACTTTCTTCAAAAACAGCCAAAATTCAAAATGTTTTCAATCCCTTGTCCTCAGTTGGTCAGTTTGTCTGCTCTGCGTACTCCGCATCTCCAGTCTCCTGAAGTTGGCTGCTGTGCAGTGGGTAACGTCCGACACTTGGGCACGAAAAGAAGCAGCTCCCGCCCGGCATCAGGTATGGTAAATAAATCAAAGTAAGTAAGTTTAAATAGCAACGAAGATCAGCATACATCCACGCCCATGCGACCTTAACGTTTCGTTAAGTCCTGAGCGCAACTCCGGCAGCACGCAGCAGCCACGGCAGAGCGCTCGCACAGCTCTGATCCCGGAGCCAACTGTTCAGCTGCCACTTGTAATTACGCTTGGGCTCCAAGTGGTTCAAATATTCTGCGAAAGTCCGGTTTCAAGCCTTCATCTTTCGGTGTTTATGTAGACAGGCTGCAGGCTACAGTTTCAGTGGAGCTTACGCATTGTCAGCCGTCCAATGCGCGTCGAGAGAAGCAGATGGGAAGAAAGCATAGCAGTGACAATAACTGGCACAAGCACACATCGGGAGGCGTGTGGCGCTCCAACAACACATCACTCTTCACAGGTACTTGTGAGAATAAACATAAACATCTATGTCAAACACTTTTGACCAATTTATATCACAATTTACCCAAAGGAGTCTCCCTTCAGTACATGTCATCTTCAGATAGGACTGTGGGGACGCATTTTCATCAAAGTCATATATTTGCCTCTTTGCTGAAGGTCTTATAGTTTCCCGCCGACAACGTTGCTCTCCGTTGACCGAAAGAATGACTTTAAAAGTTGATATCGAACACGTCCAATTGATTGCATGACTGCGCCACTTGGCAGGCACTAGTGACCCCGTGTGGCATGGGGACTGAACTGAATCGAGCTGCTCGGTTGTGGAAGTGGAGGACAGAAAGCAATAGACCCTTAACACTGTGGACACCACAAAGATCAAATGAGACATCCGTGATTAAATTGACTAAAAGCGAAAAAATACCAAATTGAATCATAGATGCAGTCAGTCACTGCAGTATGTTCAGTTATGGCTGTGGTGCAACAGTTCATTTTTTAGTGTCTGTTGCATTTTCAGACCATTTTAACTGTGCCGTACACCTATCTAGGGCCGTTTGGGATATATTCCTTATCCCAGCATGCATAGTTTTTTCTTATAGCAGCCTTCTAATGTGTTCTAGCAGACTACCTGAAGATTACAAGCTCTTTTTATGTTGTGGTTACCTCTGATGCAACTTCATACATGACCATGTTTGCAGTTTCTTAGTTTTAAGCAATTTGTTGGGACTCCCAAACATAATTGCTGCTGCTGATGAATTCATCAAAGTTGAAATCATTTCAGCTCAGAAAATGAAGTGAAATATGGCTTCTTACTGTAATCTGGTAAGTGATTAAACCATGAGCCACACAGGTGATTTTGTTTCTATGGAGGCCAGATGGTGTTGTGAAGGAACGATAAATAAAGATTCATGAGCACTAAATACAGATTTATCAGATGAGTCGCCCACAAGTCTTATTATGCTTTTTATGAGTGTTTGTTCCATTGCTTTTCTTGTCTGCCATGCTGTGATCAGCGGTAGGTAAGGACCTAACAGAAGTACTTGGTGTGATTTTATAAAGGAAGGCAATGTTTATTAATCAACACTGCAGCAAAAGTGCCATTTTATGTATTTTAGTGCCCTTTGTACAACATCTGGATGTTTGTACCTCTCTTACATGAAGCTCATCTCACGTGCTGTCTTGTGTCACAACTGAGAAACTGTCACAACTGAGAAACTGTTTAGCTAAACTAAAGTACATCAGTAAAGCAAGTTGTGGCGTAAGTGGCTTCTCAACCTATACGTTGACTCTGACTGGAGGTGTGCGCAGCAGTTATG
The DNA here is from genome assembly GCA_036024295.1 of Nannoperca obscura. Classification (NCBI taxonomy): domain Eukaryota; kingdom Metazoa; phylum Chordata; class Actinopteri; order Centrarchiformes; family Percichthyidae; genus Nannoperca; species Nannoperca obscura. The sequence goes on from JAVQJL010084113.1 coordinate 9,452, forward strand.
TCTAAAAAGGCCTCACAAACAGACAAAGGAAACCCCCCAGAGTACCTACACTGACACAGATAGAGTTTATGGAGACTACTCCAGTTAGTTGTTGTGAAGATGTTTGCCAAGGTAAGAGTGTGTTTAAAATCTCTTTGACCACTAAATCATAAATACAGCCACTGTATTTGTCCTATTTTTAAGGCATCCTTTCTGATTGACTTCAAATTCATTTTTTCTTATGATACCCTGCTTTCACTCAAAAGTGTGTAATTTGATCGTGGAAAAAAATTCACTCTCGTACAGCTGCAAAAGGCATTAGAGGTGAGGCGATAAAATGCTGATGTAGAGTAGTCACTTCCCATGCTGTAATGGTGGGCTGGAACATCACTCACCCAAAGGCTGGTAGCCGTCCAAAAGTAGACCGTCTAGAGCCGACACTAAAACAAATCCCTAGAAGCCCACACTACATTGAGATCCATTCAACGGCTGGAAATCAGAAAGGGCTGCAGCAGAGCCTGAGTGGCTTAGGTTACATCGTCTGTAGCTGCAAGTCATTAAAAAAAAGTAGCTGAACTCCTCTCAGTTATACACATGGTAAGACCATTTACCAGGCTACATTACAGAGACATTGGCTGCTGTAACAACTCACACACCATCCTAAAGCTGACAAGACACATTCAATTTGGAAAGCAGTTTTGAAAACAGGTACAGAAATTGTAGGCAATATTTAAAGAGAAAAATACAAGCGATTGCATCTTGACAGACGCGATGTTTAGATGTGCAGACCTCTCCAAGGACAGGTCTTAAGGCTTTGATGTGTGGAGAAAGGTCCCGAGACTTTGATGCCTTAAAAAAGATCTGGAGGCTTTCATACCTTGAAAATACACAAGCGACTTAAATGTCAGACACATGAAGATACAACAAATATCTACTTTCAGAAACCTATCGCCATATTTTACTTTGGAACATTAGGCTGTTTTATGTCCTGCAACTGAACACATTATCTGTCAAGAATACTAAGAACAATTGCTGGTATGTAGTGTATCTTTTGTGGGATATTCAGATATTAAGAAAACCAAAAGGGGTACGTAGAAACACACCAGAGGCTATGTTTTTGAAGTTTGCCATTGTCACCCTATGACCTTCAGTAGTTCCCTGGGGTATGTACTATCCTATCCTCTATATTATACATAATGAATCGTCCCGTGAGTCTTCTTTTGGGTGGTATCCTTCATCCATGACCTTAACCAGCCTCAGTAGCTTGTCCTCCAGTCAGCTGGTAGACAGGAGGCCCACATTCATCACCACCTTTCATTCTCCTTCCCTGGCCTATCTGATCTATGATAGCATTAATAATAACCGCTGCAGAATGCCCTGTCGCCCTCTGTGCCATGCCCACTTCGGCCTGCACAGATTACCACCAGCCATTCACAGCCCATTAAAACTGTATTTACTTATCAGCCTCTCTGGGGACGTCACTCTGTTTTCAAGACTGATGCCCAGAGGGAAGGCAAAGAGTGACCTTCCTGTAGCCCACAGAGCTGTAAGTCACTAGTCCTTTATATTGATTCCTAAACTCTACTGAAAGCAATGTTAGTCCCTTTCCGTAACAAGACAAGAACAGTTTAAAAACTTTGTAAATAAAATTAGACCAAAAAAAATTCTTTCAAGAGAGTTTTTCTGTTAAAGTTATAGTTTGATATTTTGGGAAATATACTTACTATATATTTATATAATATATACCCTCTCTGATGAATAGTTAGATTAAAACAATGTATACAACACTCATATCTGTTCATTAAATACAAAGACATAAACAGCAGCCAATTAACTTTGCCTATGAGGTTTTCATCTGAAAACAGATACCTGCTGCTTCTGAAAACATCACTACGAAAGCTGTGAGACTGAACCAAAACAGTTAAGTTGTGGGCTGATAAACGTCGGGTGATAATTGTCTGTGGGTTCAAACCAAGAAGTTATAGGTTCCATTTAAAGGAATAGTTTGACATTTTGGGCAGCAAGGCGAGTGGAGACTCCAGGAAGTTACTGCTTCCAGCCATGATATAAAAACATATAATGTGATAATTAATGAGATTTAGAGGTGCTGGCAGGCAGATTTTGTAACGGTTGGACAGAGCCAGGCTAGCTGTTTCCCCGTTTCCAGTCATTGTGCTAAGCAAAGTTAGCAACTAGGAAGTGAACATTTAGCACCTAAAGAGCCAGACTCCGAATTAATTCAAATATTGCTCCATATCTGCTTGATGTGTGAATAGGAAAATCTTTGCTAACATGTTAGCCATGTCAGTGTTTTCTGCTGCCCACAAGGGGCCAATTTATTGCAGGTTTAATGTAGTAAGTCATTGCTATCTTGACTGTTATTACACCTTTGCAATTATGCTGATATTTTTTGATGTATAACCATGCTGAAATACTAGATGCTCAAGATCAAGCTACAATAACCACACTATTAGTACTTCAATGCATTACTCATGCATGCCTCAAAGTACATTTAACCGGAGTAAAGAGTTTCCAGTAGTCGTGGTTGGGTTGACTGCATATGTGCCATTATATTTGACTGACAGTTAAGCAATCACAATAGCATAAATGGGACAAGGTGAACTCTCCTCATTCTTCCTTACACAGACAGTTATTTCTTATCAGCTAGAATGTGTCATGGTCTACTTTGGGTGTGCTTAACTTCCCCTGACCTTTAAAAGGGCTGATTATTTCCATCCACAATCTTCACTCGGCAATACGCTGCCAGCACAAAAGGATATTAGGCCCAGACCTGCTGGTCTGATAATTCTGGCTCTCAGTATGGAACTGAGGGAAACCAAAGCACAATGCCCTGCCACTCTATTATCATTTCACTGCCTTTACCTTCACCTTCACCATTGGGATTCTCTCACCTTTCACCTTAGAGTGTGCAGCTTTTTCAGGAGCTGAAGGGCTCTGTGTGTGTGTTCAGTTATATTACATCGTAAAAGTACTTTGTATCCACAGTAATTAACTTCTCCTTTATGCATCACCCTCCCGGGACAAACTACACAGCTTTGCATAGCCCAGAGTACTTTGTAGCTTTGTAAAACTCCTCGGTGGTGGGAGACTCCCATGCCTTAAGCTCCCCTGACAGCACAATTTGATAAAAACGGAGGGAATCCAAAGGGAACCAACAGGTCTAAATGTTTAATAGATTCTTATTATACTTGTGTTAATCTCGTAATCAGAGGTTCGTGGGGGTCACATCTATCACCCAGGAAACAAATGAAAGCCTCATTGTGTCCTGCTGCCTTTCACCTCAGGAAATGTGAACCAGATAAATGATGGTCTTATTTCAAGAGAGGCTCAATCTATTGCCAATGATTCGTAGCCAACAAAGTAATTTCGATACTGTTTGTATTGATAGATGTGGCCTAAATTTAATAAAGAGCCAATTTGTAAGGGCTAAAGGGATGGAACTGTGGTTATATTCCCTCTTTTTCCCCTCTATGGCTCCATCCTCCAGTCTGGCTCAAAATTAGACGGGAGCAAAGGAAGAAGAGCACAGAGGGTGATATATTTGACAAAGCTTTGTACTACCACCATTAAACTTTGACACTTATTATCCCAGTGAGTTGTTTTAGCACATAGTGTATTGAGAGATTCAATTACTGTATCAATGTGAAATGTATATGACTTTATGAGTTCATTTATTGATAGTGGGATTGAATTTTAAACTTAATAGAGGACAAAGGGAACAAAAATGACACAAACTCAGCAGTTCAGGTCACATTCATTTCATTTCATTTCCTTGATTTCCTCATGGAACACAAATAACTTGACAGAAATGTAACACTTTGTGAATGACATAGATGCTCGCTGTGCCACACTTATGTTCCTAAACTTCCTCAAGAACTTGCATTGAAGCTACGCCTCAGATTTGGAAACAGGGCCCTGCAGCTGAAATTAACTTTTTTTTTCATGACCAATCACTGGATGTGTCTTTCCACCTGCTGTTATTGTTGTCTGACAAGAAACAGCATGCTCTTGTGATCACAGGGTTGCAAAGGTACAAATTAACTTCAGAGCGGAAAAAAGAGATTGTCTGCTTCACCGGGGGAACCCCGACAGGTGTGTGCACAAAGACTTAAAAACTAATCACTGGCAGATTTGTAAAAGGAGAGGTAAAGTAGATTATTCATGAGCACACGGCTTGGAAAATTGAGGGTAAATTGAGTGTGGTTGGAAAATAGTAAAAGAGACTTCAGCCATATTAAAGGGGTTCTGAGCTAGCTGCCAACCGTTTAGGGAACAATGATTTATTGATCGGGTGAGTTGGATGTGAACATAATAATTGTTTTGAAAGTGACAGAATTAGAATTAATCAAACCTTGATTAAACTACTGTATTCTGTTTTCCACTTCAGAGAAGGGGCTATCAGTATGCTAAACAGATTTTCCCAGTGCTGTTTGTTTGCGTTTCTGCCCATGTCTACATGTACATGATGGGTTATATTTTCTTTAATGCATGTGTACAACCTGTGCACTCATGCATGTTCTGTATAATAACAGATCATACCATTGATTTCAAGCTCAGAGACCTGGTGTGTAGGCCTGTGCTGCACTGCTGCCACCTAAAGACGGAGTTTGAATCAATTATTTGCAGCAGTCAGTGTACTGCACTTTATATAATACACACAAAACTATGGTCAAAGCATTCAAATTATTCCTATCTTATTCATTCATTGCATTTCTAACATTATCTTAACACATTTTACTCAACAGAATCTCTGTTTTGCACGTCTTACAATGTATCAGTACAGTATGAGCATCATACATATCAAGTGCTGTCATTATTACTAAAGCAGCTGAACAGAAACTCAATTTTCCACTTTTCTTGTCACTGAACATCCAATGGCTGAAGTCAGTTGAAAAATGTCCACTTGGTTTGGAAGCATATACGCTCAAACCCCACTACCCAAAGAATCACCATTCAAACAAAAAAGCATTTAATTTATTTAACTACTGTTCACAGGATGTGTCACTTTAATAAATGTGTCTTCCTTAGCAAGAAATTTGTATTACTTTCCAAAATGTGAAACAGTATATCCACAACAACAATATATGTTGTGTTAAATGTGTTATGCACTGTCATTAACATACATATGTTGTGTTCAAAATCAGACACACAGGTGTGCTCAAAATGACATCTTTTGTAAGAGAGCACTCCTCAACAATTCTCAAAACGAACCATCTGTCACCAAACCCAGTCACTGCAGGGGTTTGTTTGCTAAACAGGACAAAGGCAACTGTTAGCAGCCAGATGCTGTCAGCATAATGGAGTAGTTGTCAAAAAAAAAAAGAAAGCTGCTGTCTTAGATCAATGTGCCATATGGACAAAAGATATATATTTTTTAGAACTGTTTGTGTTGGTAGTAGAATAATTTCTTGGTCACATTTATTCAGTAAGAACATCAAGCAAAAAATGCCAAATGGTAATTAATGACTTGATAAAGACGGACATAATGAAACATTTTATTATAGTTTGCCAAATACATGACAGAACATGTCAGATTAAAAAGGTGTATTGAGAATTATAATCAGTAAAATTTGACATCTATAGCCATTTAACACATTATGTTATACAGAAAAACAGTTTTTAATGATAAAACTTGCTGACAGACATTCATTTAGTCTGACATATGTTCAGTTTACAATTGGGATGTCTGTTTAGAAGAGAATATTTATTACAACCCTGTGCTGAAAAACCCTTGTAATTTTCAAAGCTTACCTTCACAATTTAATGTTGTAGCTAGCAATATGCTTTACGTCCAACACTTTGTGCTATCTGCCAGATGTTGAATTTTTCATATTGTCATATTGATGTAAGCCCCACAGGTGAGCACCATCATTTTAGAACACACAAACCGCCCACAGCAAGTAGCAATGAGTAAATATTCACATTATTGTGACTTGTAAGTACTGTTGCAATATGTTTCACTGAATATGCTCCCCTAGATAGACTATTTTTATTGAAAAGAAAAACTACATACAACCCGGTGTGCTCAAACGTCAATAATATACTACAGTTAAACTATCATATATTAGCTATTGTTCGAGGACAAAGCGTAACGGGGAACCTTCGTTTCCCCTGTGCTTCAAAGGGGAATGAAAACACCGTCGGACTGGTGTGGGCGTGGTGGAAACTTCCTGTTTTGAAGGCAAACGACCCGCGAGAGCATTTGGGTGAGTTTCTAATACCATGCCTTGTTTAACAAATTTTGCAACTAAACGAGTGATTCATCTAGCCAGCAATGTTAGCGTTGACAGCGACGTTTAACAGTTGCCTGCTAACTAACAATATCACTTTTTTTTCTTAGAACATAAATGCAGTTAGTTAGCTTGCCATATGTAACGTTAACTAACTAACGTTAAGAAATAAGTCGAACTTCGTCGTGTGAGTAGAACTGACAGATACATTAATTAACTTGGATACTATTATATTCTGCAAAGCGTCTACGTTAGCAAGTTAGCTTGAAGTGTCACCCATTTTCAAAAGACGTGTCAGCTGACCTCAAGAGATAATATCTTGAATGATGATAAGCATATGTCTATAACTTGTGCATTTGTTTTTTTAGGTATTGACTAACGATTCGTGTAACGTCATTGAAGAGTGGAGGAGCCATGCCTTTCCTCCACGGGTTTCGAAGGATCATTTATGAGTACCAGCCGCTGGTAGATGCTGTAATGTGTGTTGTTGGACTGAAGGAAGGAGAGGGTAATCACGAGGACAGGTAATGCTAAAGCCACTATATTATTTGATTGATTGTTTAGTTGTGTGCAGAATTTGATTCCAGTATGTTTTGCCATTGACTGAAACTTTAGGACAAAGGGAATGAGAACTAAGTTTCGCAAAAATATTTTTATAGCGACAAAACTAACGTTTCCTAATTTCTGATTCATAACTGGAAAATATCACTCAGTTTTAATGTTAAATTGTAATCAAGCTACAGGGTTATAACCGCTGCCAGTACAGAATGAATTTGATAGAAACTCTGGTGGCATGTCAAACAGTTTGAATGAAACAGTGATCCTTTCCGCTCTTGTGTCCAGAGTCAGGAGCCCTGCAGATGAGTCTGGTCTTTGTAGCTCTCTAGTGGAGCTTCTGGAGCGAGAGTCTCAGTCCGAAGTATTCGTGGAAGGCATCAGCTATGCTTTGTTCAAGGTAGCAGAGCAGGGACTGGTGTACGCAGCAGAAATCCTGCTACGCTATGGCGCTGATCTAAACTTTGAAGGTGAGACATTATTTGTGAATGTGCTTTAAATGCACTGTACAAACTTTTAGTAAAATTACAAACCACCTAAAATAGGTCAGAGAAACAAATCTAGGTCTACTAACTCTGTCAATTGTATTCAATCCCACTTCCTCTACAGTGGATCAAGGGTTTTTTTGTTTTTTTTAAACAAATTGTGTCCTTGGCAAATTAAGTGCAGTTCATTTACAAAACATTACAATAGATTTTAATAAATTACGTAGTGGTTTTATTTAGTTGCACTTATGTCTAGGACTTGTTTCTGCAACAGTAGGTGTTTCATTTGCAGTAATAGAAGCACAATCACCTCACAAAAGTAAAAACTTTAAACCTGTAATATGTTTTTTCCCCCCAATGAGAAGTATGGTTTTGTTGTGTTTGCTAGTAACTAGTCCTCTAATTCTAGTCCATCTTGTTCCAATTGTAATGTGTAGACCGTGGGTCTCTGCTACATGCACAGCTCGTACTTTGAATTCATAAAGAAAATGTCATGACAGATTGTTTCCTCGAAACCTGAGTGGACATGTCATTTTCAAATTTTTTCACAAGGAACTGCAATATGTAAATTGAGTTAGTTGTCGTCCATATACACTTGAGAGAATCATTTTCCTTTAGCAAATTGCTGTGGAAAGTGCAGCACGTCTTGGCTGCTGTGATGAAACCTGCCAGGGTTCAGCCAAACTCTGCTGTGATGACCTCTGGTGGTAGTAAAGATGCCTTTCCCGAGGGACATAATTAGGAGCTCCTGGCAGAGGCTGCTTCATTCATCTTTTACACTTCTTGAATCCCTCTTTCCAGAAAGTTAACAGTGACAGATGCTCCCACATAGCATGCAAAAATGATCAAGTTTCTCTATTTTCTCTCAACTATTTGCTGTCCTTTGCCATCATGTTGAAGAAAATGCTAGCCTGTGCCAGATATTAGACAGGAACCGAGCTGCAGCATGAGCATGTAGTTATGATAGTTTCTAGTCACTCAAGTGGTATTTAATCATCTGGACAGACTCTGGTCATTAATTGATGAATAAATGAATATGTAAGTTATATATAGACACATGCATTAAGTAATAATCCCACTGCGAAACCACAGTCAGGTACAGGTGCAGTTGTGTTACACGTAAAGGTTTATTATCTGTTTTTTATACTGGATTGCTGCCAGCTACGGGGGGTGAGAGCAGCTAACACTACAACTTGAGAAAACAATAGCACACATTCACCAGTTTGTCAATTCATTAACAGAATTAAAAACTCTTGGTAAATACAGAAAACACCAGTCAACAGCATCCCATCAAACATATTTGGAGATGTGACATCCCTGAAACATCTTTATAGTGTTGTATTGGTTGTGTATTGCCATTTTTCTGGTATTGCTTTGTCTCTATATTTGGTTGTGTTCTTGGTATGTGTTGTCAAGTTGGTGAAACAGTTTTCTCTGAAAGCTTGTGTTTTCTTAAGATGCTTTGCATTTGCTTAGGGCCACTGGGGGTCTTGGTCTATAGCCAGCATTACACATTAGTTTGTAGCTTTGCCCAGACACACTTATAGAAAATGTGATGTTGCCAGAAATCTTCCTGTGTTTATGTTTCATCTCTGTGATAAAGACTTAATTTGTTTAATATGATTATTGTTTTACTATATTATATAATTATATTTGTTTCTTCTCCCCAGACCCAGTGTCTTACTACAATCCTCTACATATAGCAGTTTTGAGGAACATGCCAAACATGGTGAGGCTGCTGGTCGGGCACGGTGCAGACATTGAAAAGAGAGACAGGGTGAGGAAACTCTTTAACTTGTATTTATGTCCTCTTTTGTTCTCATGATATCCCCTTTTGTTTTCTTATCATTTGATGTCAATAATATAAATGTTACCTGGTAGATCCACGAGAGCAGTCCTTTGGATCTTGCGAGCGAGGAGTCGGAGAGGCTCCCCTGCCTGCTCGCCCTGATGGAACTGGGTGCTGATGCGAATGCAAGGGACAAACATGGTAAATGTGCATTCCCCAGCCTAATAAAAAATATTCATACTTTCACTCACTCATTCATTCATTCTGAAAACTGATTGCTTTGGTTTCATCTCGAAAGGAAAAACACCTTTGCTCCATGCCTTGGCAAGCAGCGATGGACTCACTGTGCACAACACAGAGAACATCCAGCTTCTTCTTCAGAGAGGTACTGACTGTAAAACACCCCTCACCTTCACTTTGCCTTCTTGTGCTCTTTTGGTCATTGAAATACCCTCTCAAGCAGGATCAAGGTTCAACCACTACATTCAGAAACGTGTGTTAGTATGCACATCTGTCTGCCTGTATGCATTTTGAGATCAAAGTAAACTGTCAGTGGTTGTCAGGCTTAAATATGCGCATACAGTTTTTAACACAACTGAAAATGGAGCAGAACCAATCGTGTGATCTAAGCATGAAGTGACAGAGATATTTAACTTCAGGATTGACGGTTCAGAGTATGTCTTCAACGTCTGCACAGTGTAATAGTAGCATCAATCTTCTTAGTATACTTATGGTTACATGTATGACTACAGGGGGGCCCTCATGTAGACTTTGCTTCATGGTCTTGTCTTTTTTATGTATTTACAGTCTGTACCCTGGCTGTGGCATTAAGAAACCTGGATATTTAAATACAAGCCAATGACACTCATATACCTTACAAAACAAAAGTGGCATGCCATCACAGCCATTGTTAGGGTTTAAAGTGAGTCCCAGTGTGTCTTCTGTGGCTCTGGAGGTTCTTCATCAAGTTTGAAAAGATAACCTTGATGATGTCATTACGACATCATCTGGGGTATCTCTGCTCGGAGGAGTCAAGTTTATTTAACAGAAAGCCTGCATTACAATCTGGGGTTGTGGTGTTGAAAGACATGGGCATTTACCAGCCAGAGGGTCTAGTGAACGATGCAGTCGAGTTGAATTATGGGAAATGAAAGATCCAGTCTTTATGGAGCTTGAGCCACACTAGGGACTGAAAGTTATGAGGTAGGATATCTCATTCTCTACTTCTTTGATTTTTACCATTCTTCTTTTTTTTCTTTCTCACAAGTTCCCTGAATTTGTAAGGAAAAACAATACTAAACTTTATTAACTTGTAATCAGTATAAATGCTCAGTAGTTCTGTTAGTTTCATAAAGGACAGTTACTCTGTTTCCAGAAGAGGGAATGATAAATTGTCAATTTTTCTACAGACAAATTGGCTAATTTCTTGAATTAATGACACTATCTAAGACACATGTGATCTAACGTGCACATAACAGTAGTCACCGGCTTTAGCTTCGATAACAAATGTGGTTATGAGTGACGCTTTTTTCACTGCAGGTGCTGACGTTAATGCTGCTACTGTAGACGGTGAAACGGTCGAGTCTTCGTTGGTGTTTCTGGTTAAGGAGGCTCTGGAGGCCAGCGTCAAGGACGCTGCTGAGATCGGTAACTTCTGCTTGAAAACCACACGGCTACTGCTGGCTCACGGTGTGGACCCCAGCTGCTGTCTGAATGAGGATGGCGAGCCCTCCCTGACACAGACGAGCCTGGAGAACTTTGACCTGCTCTTCCCTCTGGCTGTGCTGTTGATCCAGAGTGGGGCCTCCTTGGTTTGCTCCTATCATGGCAGCTCCTGTTGGTCAGGTTACAGCCTCCTTTTCCAGCGGCTCCAAACAGCCCTGCAGCAGTGCTCGGATCAAAGCCACGCCTCTGAGCTCCTGGAGCAAGCAGAGGTGTTGCTAGATATAGCGAGGGTGGACGTCCCTGCGCTGCATCTGCCTCTCAGACTGGAGCTCCCTGTGCCCGGTCAGGACCCTCACACGCATACTCAGGCTCTTGTTGACCTTCACAACTGCATAGTAGAGCATGAAGCGAGCCCTCCTTCTTTGCGATGCCTTTGTAGGGCTTTCATAAGAAGCCACCTGCAGCCTTGGCCCCTGGAAGACAGAGTCAAAGCCTTGCCATTACCAGACAGAATGAAAGACTTTCTTCTCCCTGAAAACACATATACACCAAAGCCTGGCTGGGACTGCTTCAAGCCCCAACATAGCCAACACTGACGCTAAGCTACTGGCTAGTCTTTGTTCTACCTAAAATCTAAATTGAAAGACTGAACAGGCCTGTAATCATTAGTATAAAATGTCTAAACCTTTGTTTATAGCTGAACCTAAACCTCATGAACCACTTTGTTCTTATGGTGTGTTGTCTGTGCCAAATTTGCAGACAAATGTTTGTATGTTTACTTTAATATAAAAGTTCTATCTGTAAAAATTAGGCTTTGATTTGTAGTTGTAGTTTCACCGTTGTGATTAAATTGCCGTACTGTTGATTGAACCCTATTAATGTGTAGAGAAAGTTGCAGGACAAAGTAAAAGCCACCAGATGGCAGTGTTGCTCTTGCATCTCAAAAGCAGCTCAGATATCAGGGTCAAAGATTTAGTTATTCACAGTGCACCCTATTAAAGTTGTTCCAGCGCAGCAGGCTCCATCTATATTTTATCTCCTCAACATGATGGTAGTGAATTGTGGAATGTGTGTATCTTCTCACTTGGCATGAAGGTGGACCAATAAAACACGTCATGTCTCACCAACAGTGTCCTGATGGCGTTTAATACCCAGTAATAGCAGTCAGACATTATTTTCTTTGTCAACATATTGCTGCTTGTAACTGACCAGGAAGTGGCAGTGCAGCGCTGAATATGACTCTTGAACGCACTGGTTACCTGTTTATTGGGGAATAATTGGTGAAATGCATCTTCCTCATGGTTGTGTTCATACACCAAACATAAGTTGAATGAATGCTAAAATGAAGAAGCAATCCTACAGCACGGCAGGAAGAGTGTCTTGATGCTTTCACTGTGACATAATGTAGCTGCAGTGGCTGCTGGCGTGGAAAGTTTCTTAATACTTACGTTTAAAATCAGATGAATTTAGGAGGTCCTTTCCTCTTTTTTTTTTTTTGCACCCTCACATGCACAAAACCCGTTCTGCTCATCCCATCTTTGGTAATAAACAAAGGCTACCTAAACAAAACGTTCTGTGATGGTACAGGAATGCCATAGGGTACATATGTGTTTGCGGTCCTGTGTGTGTGATGAGCAAACTAAATAGGACATTGTGTTACACAACTAACCCCTTCCTGACATTGCTGAAGCTGGAGTGGCTCCAAGGCTTGCAAGCGCTCCAGCTCCTCTTGGTTATCTAGGTCACAGCCTCTGAGGAGAAGAGCCTCAGCAGCAGCAGCAGCAGCAGCCCTGCATGACACACGCTTCACTCTCCTGTCTGTCTGAATCTCTTGACAAAACCTCAACACTGGCCCTGGTCAAAGGAGAGAGGGAGGGAGGGAGGGAAGGGGTTGCAGGAGGCAGAACATTAGGGGGGGAAAAGTTAGAGATGATAGGTTGGAATATTTGTGGGAGCACTCATGGAGTACACATGGAAATGGTAATGGCAACGTTGAATTACATTTATACAACAGCTATACACTAGCTGTAGGAACATAATCCATCCAACCAACAACACTGGGGGAAAAAAACAGCCTTCTTCCATAGAGTCCAATCCCTGCTTGTGGAAGGTAATAGAATAGAGATAGTGGGGGGAGGGCTAAGCCAGTACTCTCCATCCAGCCTTTATTGGAAAACAGTGCGAGTGAAGCTCGGTACTGAAATTAGTTATTGATCTATTCTCTCCCTGAAGCCCATGGGTCTTTCCCACCACACCTGCTCATTCTCTCACAGCCTTTTCTTTCACCGCAGCCCATAGTATCTTTCAACCTTCGTGCTTCTGCATGTTTTCTGTTTTGTTGTTCTTTTCATACATAGTTATTCCAAAATAAGATCCTGATAACGTGGTACCAGCAAACTGGCTCAAGACTTTGGTTGGCAAAATAACACTTTTACATGTTTTATAGTCAACAAAGTATATGCGATAATTCCAAAGTGGACCTTTAGCATGTTTGAAATGAAAACCTTATAACATGTTTGGTATGTTTCCCTATTTAAAAATCTTCCTGACACCATCTTTTCTGTTTTCAACTTGTCATCTTCACCACTACAGACTAAAGAATATGGAAGCTTGATAAGTGAAATAACATACAGTACAAGGACATTTAATAACACATAGTAGAGTCAATGTTTTAAAGATAAACCCACAAAAATGTGATTTTAGGTAAGTACAAGGCTCTTGAGCAAGATAAAAATGAACTACTGTAATTGCCTGTGAGCCATGAGTACAATATGTGGAGAGTTTTTTTTTTTATCAATTTGGACAATATTAGCTTTAATTTGAAATTCTCTAGAATTATTTCAAAATAAAGCTTGTTGACGTTTGTTGGCTGAGTTCCTAGTCTGGCCCTAACCTTTTTATCTACCACCACGTCACCAAGTGAAAGACATTGTGGTCTATTTCAGGCCTTTTCTTCTATAGAGCGCAGCCTGTGCATCTCCTTGTCTTTCACTAGACATTGTCTAGACACGGGATAATTGCAGACATCACTGAACACTCAGCTGCTGCCTGAAACCTCATGGGAGTTGAGGTGGACTTTGGAAGTAAATGGTCAGCGAGGGGGTCACACATGCTCGCACCCCTTTAGGTTGCGTGTTTATGTGCTTGCCTAAGCATCTACGTTGCTGTGTGTGTTTACTGGTGTGAAGGCAAGTGTGGATTCAGACGTGTGTGGGAGAGAGAAGAAAGAAAGAGAGCGCAGACATTGAAACAGTGTTCATAACCGCAGATGTGGTGACTTCATCAGTAAAACATGTACCCCGTCCTATTGCTCTGCTAGTGTTGACGGGGCTTGCCAAAATTAATGGCTGTTCATACTAAGATGAATCAAAGCAACTTCTCACTAAATATCAACATATTCTGCAGTTATTCTGGCACCCATACAGCATGTTTTATCTCTTTTAAGATTATTGGTGTTTGGCTCTGTCACTTTTAAATGTGGAGCTTTGACTGTGTGTGACTGTTGTGTGTGTGTGTGTGTGTGTGTGTGCGTGTGCGT
>JAVQJL010084119.1:0-15611 GCA_036024295.1 Nannoperca obscura
TATATATATATATATATATATATAATAACTGTATGTAATATACCGTCTACTGCTGTGACACTCACGTAGGCTCAGTAGCCGATGTTCCTGCTTCAACCCTTTTAGCTCCTCTGACACAAATGTCTTCATCTGCTTTATGTCCATCCCCCGACGCTTCTGTGGGATTAATAAAGGAAAAGAGTGTAAGCTATGTCAGTCACCTACACTACAGTGACACTAACTGATGAGGGTCATAAACGTTTACGTCATATGCAGTCTGGAGATTCCTGGCTTTCTGACTGAGAAAGCCAAACACGTTGGAGAAATGCTCGTTTCTGATTTCATTGAAGACCTATGCGACACGCGAGAGTTCAAACTTAAAATCAGGAGGACGAAGGATCTGCAGCAAAAGGTAACCACAGATCGAACCGCTAACGTCAGCGCTAGCCTACCTTATCCTGAGAGTTCACCATGACCTTTACACTTTTGTCTGAGGAGGTGACATCCGGTCCAAACTCCACACATCCTGCAGAAGCCGTGATGAGACGACACATCAGGACACACAAGCATGTACAAAACATTCTGCAACCAGAGTGTCATTATACAACTGGGAGGTTTCAATCTACAAAAAAACGATGTGGTCTGAGCTGGAGCTGGGAGCATTAACACTATTTATTTTATTACTTATTCTGCAGTACATTGTCAAAATAATGCCAATCATGCTACAAAGAAATGTCTCAAAATATCTCACTTCGTCCAAAACACGCATCTGAGGATCTATACAATGAGAAAATATTTGTATCAAATATCAACATCAAACATATTATTTTGGGAGCGCCTTGGTAACTGCCGCATGTCATACCCCTCTCTCCCCGTGTTTCTTCTCTGCCTCTGCTATTTAATTAAAAGGTAATTATATATTTTTTTATAACAATAATTTTGTCAGATGATCATGATTTGATAATTTGGTGGTTAGCAGCCAGTATTTATGATCCCACGATCAAATAACTATTTTATGCTCTTTAAGTTGTTTGACAACAGAAAGAGAAAAAGATGAAGAGAAAAATATTTTGTTATTCAGATGCTTTAGTGCGGCTGGAGATATTTATGAAAGCAACCTAAAAACACGTGTAGACGTGTCCTTTTCACACGGAAATACTGTTTTCAGATTTAGCTGGCTCCAGTGGAGTTAACACAGTTAACTCATCCAGTGGAGAGTTAACTCACAATTAACACAATTAACTCTCCACTGCATGCTTTCATACCCACCACATTTGATTCTAAATATATCATCCACGAGTCCTTCGTAGACGACTTGTGAGCACAGAGGAGTGACAAAGTCCACATCTGCGGAGACAATGACAATGTTTTACGGAGGAAAGACAGCACATCTCAGCATGTCATCCATTGAGAGGAGGATATGTGGCTTCTTACCTCTGTCTATAAGAAAAACCTTTCCTATTTCAGCTTGACGAGCCTTTTGTTCCCCCTCCTCGACCTGCGCCCTCCACGACTCGTACGCCATCTGGTACCAGACAGACGGACAGAATGGATGGTGAACAACTGCAACATTATGTTAGGTAAAGACAAAACACATCGCGGTGGATCTGAAAGTTAAGTTCTGATCATACTGCACCTTGGAACATCGTCCAATCCCGTAGACCTTTGAGAACGGGCCGTAGAGGGAGTGAAGGAGGTGCAGGGCGCTGCCGGCTGTCCTAATCCAGCGCTGGTCCCCCGCCTGTGTGAGGTGTCATAAACACAACCTGATGCACCTGTGCTGGTACTTGGGTTCCACAGTATGGTTTTACTTCATTTTGCAGTGGTTTACATTGTGATTAGTGTTGAAATGATTCAGAGATTTATCAATCGCAATTTGTCTGATATTTATATAGTAAATCTGAGGTTTTCAAAGTGGGAGCTGTTTCAGGGGAGGCTCAGTGAATGTAAGCAAACAAATAAACATTAGATATTAAAAGGAGATCACATAGAAAAGCCTGAATGTGAGTTTGGAATGTTACTGTTTATCCATAGTCAGAAACGAAAAAAAGCTTCAGGACAGACCTTTTGATGTATTTGGTTTCTGATGTCTCAAACCGCAATATTTTGGCTCAATTAATGAGTTTCAGACTGAGCGAAACGAAGCAAGTAAGCTAAGGAGGGGGCGTCTTTTTCCAAGCTTGTTCTGAGGGGAGGCTCACAGCCCCAGGCTTTGAAAAGCTCTGTACTAAATAATTCAGAGCAATAATAATCATCAGCTGCAGAACTCATTTGCATCACAAGGTGCAGCAGAATTCATGTTAGAGGGCAGTACAGTCCAGTACAGTCGTGTTGTACCACAAGAATCTGTTTAAGGACCATCATTATACCAATAATTTGTAAATCTTTTGTCCCCATTTTGCTTGCTGATGATACAGATGAACAGATTCCCATAATTAAAATTTTAAAGTAGTACTAATGAAGACATTGTGTTGCAGGGTTATTTCTTAACTTAATAAGCTTTCATAAAATAGTACTAGTTAAATTTCATTAGAGCGCTCGGCAGGGACAGAATAGACTGTGTGAATTCAGTTTTAGAGGGCGATATCTGTATCAGTCCAATATTATTTTACCATGCTAACATCTGACCATTAATGTTATTCTTTTTCTTTTCCATAATGATTTATTAATCAGATTTTAAACATTTGGTACTTAATGGGTGGGACTTTGAGTCGAGGCTGCAACTATTGATTATTTTCAACATCAGTGAATCTGCCATTCTTTTCTAAAGATTTTCTCCAGATTCAAATTCTGCTCTATATCAGACCCTGTTATTTATTCACAATTTATTATTTACCAGGAAGTTATCGCAAAAGAATTCAGGCAGCTCCAGACTTATGACGTCGTCGTCGAGTGGAAGAAGGTGGAAAGCCCACTCATCGGTGGTCACATCTGTGATGAAGGCAAAAAACAAGTCCAACACTTCCTTTCACCGACACAGACAAAGTGAAGAAGCAAGGGTGCTTACCGCCGAAGATCCCCTGCTCCTCCAGCACTGCCTCGCACGCAAAGAACTGGACAACACAGGATGGTCAGTGGGTCAATATCAAGAACTGGATCCAAAACAATTGTGTGTGCACAACAGCAGACAGATACCTTCTGAGGGGTAAAGATTATCTTGTATCTTCGAAATTTTCCTGCTGCCTTGTCTGCGTTGGCCACATCTGGAACAAGAAGGAATATAGCATGAAAAACACCTGGAATTATTTAGGAGACTCGAATACAAGAGCAATGTTATAACTATGCCACTGCATGTATGTGGGCTGGATTTCAGGAAGAATTCTGATACAAGTGTAAAATTCAAGCACTTTCAAGGTACCTAAACCAAAAAAGTCCAGACTCTCTAAGCTTTTGTCACCACATCTAAAATGTTACTATAAATGTCACTGTGAAAAATTCTTCTCATCATGCAGAGCAGAAAGGAAAATGGAAACATTTTGGAGCCAGTCTAGCTCCGCTGCGTCTGGTGTGTCAGATTATGTTGAAAATCAAGGAATTTTCAAAGAATATATTTAAATTCAAGCATATTCCTAACCTTGAAAACATAACGGTTCAAATTAGGCATTTTCCAAACTTTCAAGACTTTGTATGAACCCAGAATATAAAAACCTACTTTTTCACAAGTAGAATTCTATATTGTCAATTTAAATCAGAAACAGTGATATCAAAGAATAAGTAAATAAGAAATAAGTAAAGAAATTATGATTCGGACAAGATGTTGGATGTCAACTTCCTGTACATAATAGCTTTATAGATTGAGGTTCAATACCCAACCCTACATGTATGATGTGGCCAACTGTTACTTTGATAACACTTATAGATACAATCAGAACAGTAACAAAAATTTTACTTTTTAATAGTATTTACATACAAATACATAATGATATTTGAAAAATAGTTTCAATGATTTCACTTCAGCTAAAGGACTGAAAGCTTCTCTGCGAGTTTCACTTTAAAGATCTAATATTTTTTTTAAACAAGTAAAGAAACCAATAATACCTAAGGGGAAATTATCTCTGTGTCAGTGTTATTGTTTCAAATTAACTCGATTTCATTCAAAGGTTTATGAAAAGAGTATTAATGACACTTTTATCTGCTATCATTGAGCCTTCATTATAAAAAAAGAAACCATCCAGCTCTACTCACCACATATCCATTTCACAGTTTGTATTCTTGGCCGAATCAGAAAACAGAGCCTATAAGAGAGAAATGCCACATTGTAAGTGCCACACATCAGGTGTGTGTGTGTGTGTGTGTGTGTGTGTGTGTGTGTGTGTGTGTTAAATCTTGTTAGGAGTATGAAAGATGCAGGGCTCACTGATCTGAGGTGCTGACAATAGGTTTGTATTCCACTTTATAGAGTTTGTCAACTTCGTGTTGCTGTTTAGAAAAAAGGGACAAAATGTTTGAAAAAGATATTGGAACTTGAGTTTTTCCTCAACCTCAACAGTCAGAGGAGTAATAGCTGACGAGGTTCACCTTTAGTGTTGACACATTAGCAATACGATCCAGCGGGCTCATCAAGTCTGCCTCAATGAAGAGGTCCTTCTTTCCCGGCAGCTGTGTGACAAAGACAAGGCAAGATGGGACAGTGGAGACAAAATCTAGGACAATCAATCCAACAGCAAACACACACAGTATGCTTTTATTGTGCACACACTATTTCTATTAAAATGAACCATTTGGCAAAGTTGCAGAGTAACAGCATTTATCTATACATTATTTCATTTTAGAAAAGGCAAAGCAATTTGCAAACATTACTCAAACAGGGGTAAATTGTGTATTTGCAGCGGACGATTTTTTTCAGCTGCGGATTAACATTTGTGCTGCAGCAGGATGATGTGTGTGGGACTGAGTACAAATAAACTACAGCGTGTCATCATGTGCAATGGCGTGGCTTATTCGCATGTTTTTAATTGTTCTGGGAGTGGCAGAGAGGAATATCAGGTTATCAGGTTTTGGTCTTTCATGGGATTTGTTGACATTAGAAAAAAATAGAATACCACTAGACTTGTCTTTACATTTTGGAAAAAGAGGAAGCAAAGTGTTTCACCTTTGACCAACACCTGCCGTGACGTCATAGACGGGGTGTGGTCAAAAGTGTGACATCCGCTTTGCAACAGCTGCTTCGCATGTACTCCGTGCAGTGTTATTTATTGTAAACGTATCCCTTATTTTTCTGTTGGCTGACTGCTAACTAACTTCTGGTAATTTACAGTAATGTATTCAATCAATGCCCTACAGTTAAAACAATGTGTTATGTATACATGCCAATCATATAATTGGTAGTATGTCATGTGGCAACCAGCCAAGTCAAATTATGAAGAGACATATAGCGGGTTGTTCCTACCTGTTCCAGCAGGTATATGAGCTGATCTCTGGCCAACCTCTTAAGAAGAGAGAAGTCAGGGAGCTCCGGGGAATCTCTCCTGGCACTGTGAGCCATCCTGAACCACAACGGGGACAGAACAATAGCCACTCATCCACTGCACATAGAAAATAAATACTTGTACTACGTTACTACTCCAGAAACACAATGTAATGACAGAGAGGCTACAACCAACAGAAACACAGAGAAGATTCACAAATCTGTGCTGTGGTTAACCTACTAGCTAGGTTAGCTTGTTGGCTAAAACACATCCTTCAGATCACATGAATTTTAAAGACTAAGACTAGCGGCAACGTGCTGACACTGATATGGAAATATTTTCACAAAAATATTCAATAAATAAAAGAATCGAAGAAATTAATGTCTGTCAATAAATCAGCAAAAGGTCGTTTCGCTGATATTAGAGGCTACCTGCTTCCGTAGCTAAATAAGCGGAATAGATCCCATCATCATCTGTTTCCCCCCGGACACCACCGGGAACGGACTGCTTTACTCTACGTTGAACGTTGCGACGTTGGAGTCCAAATCAACTGACGCAGTCATTCTGTTACTACATATTGTTTTCCACCATGAATTCGGACGCAGTTTTATTGTTAGAGACTGTTCATTTTGCCGCAGAGAAACATCGTAATCAACGACGCAAAGATCCAGAAGGAACGCCGTACATTAATCACCCCATTGGTAGGAAGAGATCTTGTTACTTTCCTGTGATGCGTTCAGGTGCTCCACGAAAATCTTAAGAACTCGAAATATGAACCGGAATGAGCCATGTAGGATTAAAATAGTTTCTGATGTTTAACTTTTGGTATGAAGTTGCTGTGACACTTGACACCTACATTGGAAAGAGTGGGTTTACATGTAATCCCTTTTATAGTTTTAGAGCTATATCAATAATTTGGCCAGGCTGATATATCGGCCAGTATTAGCTTACTGCAGTTGAATCAGTATTGCACGTTGGCCGAAAAGTAAGAAATAATTTGCAGTACAGAACTGCCAAACTAGGTTTCATTTAATTAAGGGGGGGGGGGGGGGGTAGATTCATGAAACAGTTTCCTTGTACAGTACAGTTCACTGTTCTTGAAACTCGAACGTCTTTACTATTAAATGCAGCGACTGTTTTATCATCAGCCTTTTCTTTCCTGTTACCAGACAGCTGAGCTTATAATAGACTCTCCTCGTTGTAACAATGACTTTGATGAATGGTCCATGTACACGCAATCTGTTACCATGATATTCCTGGCACAGCTGACAACAATAAGATTTCTTGTTGACTTCCCCCTCTCTGATACTCAAAGCTCTGTGTATGTCCTTTTTAAGGAGTAGCGAGAGTCCTCAGCCAAGAAGGAGGCATCACAGAGATAGAGGTTTTGCAAGTATGTTATCAGTTAGTTAGTGTCAAGTATCACTTTCAAATACAGTACAGTACAGTAATATACAAATACATTTCCTACATGTTGTTCGTGTTGCAGGCTGCTCTGCTACATGACACAGTGGAGGACACAGACACCTCTCCTGCAGAGCTTGAAGCAAAGTTTGGACCGAGTGTGGCTCGCATCGTTCAGGAGGTGACAGATGACAAACGCCTGTCCAAACAGGAGAGGAAACGTCATCAGGTGGAACACGCGCCTCATTGCAGCCGCCAAGCCAAACTGGTGAAACTGGCTGATAAACTGTACAACCTCAGGGACCTGAATCGTTGCACACCTGTCGGTCAGCACCTTTCACTCACTGTCACTGCTCTCATACTGTAACTGCTTGTGGAGATGTTTTTTTTCAGGACTCCTTTTATTGTGTTAACAACAGATGGCATTACACATTAATGTCAAATAATATTGTTCAGGGAAAATATTATTTTAATGGGAAACGTTTAGGAACTTAAATACAGCAGAATGCTATTTTTCAATATAGGCACACCCATATCTTTATTGTAAATACAGCATGTTAGATAATTAAATTATTCAGCATCGCAATTCAAACTAAGAGTTTACTTAAAAGATAAACCCGAAATGTGTCTGTCTCTCAATACTTTATGACTTCCCTATATTGTCTATTGCATCCAAATGTTACTGACACAAAAGGACATGGTGCATTTGTGGGGAATCTGTATAGCTATATCTCGCTGTAGCTACAAGGGCAATACTTGTAAGTAGGTTCAATTCATTGTTGGTTTTGGTATTTTTAAGTGGATTTGTTGACAATTAGAGAAAACTGTAGAATATTCCTAATTTGTTCTTTAAATGGCTGTGCAGGATTCTACACAATAAATTGGACCCAAATAAGATACACTAATAGCTACAGTTGTCAGATATATGCAGTGGACTAAGACTGTATTTCTTCCCAGTGAAGCACTGTTAATAAATTCACACAAAAGGGAAATACACAAGTACCAATGCTTCACAATATACTTCGTTACCATACGTTCTCCCTCTCTGTGTGCGTGTGGCAGGTTGGACAGCTGAGCGTATCCAGGAGTATTTTGTGTGGGCCAGTGAAGTGGTGAAAGGCCTGAAAGGAACCAACTCGGCTCTGGAGGAGAAGCTGGAGGAACTGTTCAGACAGAGGGGGGTTCATCTCTGACAACATGGCTGCAGCACAGTGGATTACAAATTACAATTAAATTCAAATAAAATATACATTTTCATTTGTAAATTATACAAGTAAATCATAATTTATATAAATGTCTGTGGTCTTTAGTTTTTAGTTTGGTTGCACAGTTAAATTAAGGATATGTTGAAAGTTTGGTTTAGTGATATCAGCTGATATCAAGTGTTTATACTTATACTATTGTACTGTCAAATTGCAGAATTTCTATATTAAACTGCAACATTGTCTCCGAATATTAACTCTTTAACTTGGTGTTTACTTCGGGGATAAATTCCACGGTTGGTAACCAGTAAACTGTAGATTTTTTGTGCCTCTGATTGGGAGGAAATGTCTGTCGGAAGAAATCCACTTCCTGTCCCCTCGCTCTTCAGTCAGTTACACTTGTGTTTTATTGAAGCGACGACGAGCTTATTTGGGTCCAAGTAAAATACAAATTTCAACTTTTATTCAGTTGATACGATCGACCAGGCAGTCATGTCTAGTCGCGAAGCCCTCAACATGAAGCTTCCTCCGATCCAGTCCACGGCCGGAGCCGTGCCGGTCCGGAATGAGAAAGGTGAGACATGTTAGCTAGCAGGCGGCTAGCGGCGTGCTAAGTTAGCCAGTTAGCTTAGCGTAACCTCACTGCTAACACAAACAACACGAATAGCCTGTTTAAAATGATGGCAAAATACAAGTCTATACTTTATGTTGACTTAATATAAACCCAGCTATTAGAGGAAATGCATGCAGGCTGCAGCAAAATATTAACAATATATTAACGCTATTAACTGGTTTAAGAATGAGATGCTCAACAATCACATCATAGTGTGATGTTTGGGTATCTACATACTTTTGGCCATATAGTGTGGATGGAGGAGCAAAAGTATTTCAATAAACCGCACAGGATCCACAAAACACGTCAGTACCTGCTGGTATGGGCAGAAAAATAAAGGATTTGTAAGGTTGCAACAAGTTATCATCCATCAATCAACATACTTTCCCAGAGCACAAGGTGACTTCATTAAATTGTTTGATTTGAGAAAATCCATTTAGATAATTAATTTAAGATATACAACTGAGAAAAGCAGGAAAATCCTCACATTGGAGAAGTCTCTTTTTGCATTTATGCTTTTTATAAATGATCAGCTAACAAAATCATTGCAGATTTCATTTCTGATGGTTCAATAACTAACGATTCAGCTCGATATCCACTTCAAAAACCCAATTAGTGCGTCCCAAAAAAGAAAAAACAAAATGAATAATAATGAATCATCACCTTTCTGACACAACAACCATGTAACATTGTAAAGTTGACAAAGGTAATATTTTTTCAAGGGATCTTAATAAAAACATGTAGATTCCAGCAAAGGTCTGTACCTTCAGCATCAGCGGTGAAAAATCCTAGCTTGACTAAGCTCGTTGTTGTCTGCATATCCCAGGTGAGCTCTCCATGGAGAAGGTGAAGGTGAAGAGGTACGTGTCAGGTAAACGTCCTGACTATGCGCCAATGGAGTCGTCGGATGAAGAGGAAGAGGACTTCCAGTTTGTGAAGAAGGGGGGGAAGGAAATGGAGCCAGAGGTGGAGGTGGAGGAAGAGGAGGTCTCTGACCCACGTCTCAAACGTTTGCTCAACCGTGTCTCTGAGGACGTGGAGGAGAGGTAACACGCTGCTCTTAAGATTTGATTTGGCTGATGCGATCGCTAAATGTTGTGCCAAAATGCTAATTTGACCACGTTTCTTTATCTTCAGGCTTGCGAGACACAGACAGATTGCAGAGCCTGAAGTTGTGGTTGAGAGCAGCGAGGACTCTGATGAAGGCACGTGGCACCCAGAGCGGGAGGAGAGCAGTGAGGAAGAGGAGGAGGAGGAGGAGGAAGAGGAAGAAGTGGATGATGAGGTTTCTATCTGTACTGTTTTAACTAAATGTTCTGAGTGTGCTTGCCAGTTAAACATTTATTGTGTTCTATAAAGAAAAGTGTTTAATGCAGACTTTCTCATTCTGTGCAGGAAATTGAGAGGAGACGAGCAATGATGCGACAGCGAGCCGTTGAACGGAAGAACGAGGATATGGAGGTCATGGAGGTGGAGGAGGAAGGGAAGTCGGGAGAGGAGTCAGAGTCCGAGTCTGAATATGAAGAATACACAGACAGTGAGGATGAAGCAGAGCCGCGACTCAAACCTGTCTTCATTCGCAAGTAGGAACTGAAACAACTGCAAATGTTTCTAAAAAAAACGAACGCACTTTAACTTGTAAATGTTCCGGCAACTCTCTTAATCAACGTCATGCGGGGGAAATGGCCTGAGCCGTGCAGTTTGAAGTTTTGAACAGAAACTACCCTCTGTAGCTCCAGTGGAAACAAAATGATTAACATTCCTGGGTAAACCATGCACAGAGAATACATGCATTTCTGTGTTTGATGGATGTAGGTAGAATGAGGAACCTGCTTTGCCTCATTTATCCAGAGCAGTCATGTCATATGACTAAACACAGTTCTTTCTGTGGCCCCTTAAATGCATCAGTGTCTACGTGTGACCCCTGATCAAAGTTTACGGCTGTAGCGTGGACAGAATTGGTAAAATCTGTAATTTATTTATAATTATGGATTTATCTGCAGATTATTTTGCTCGTCACAATTAAATAATCGATTATTAAAATAGTTGGCGATTAATCTCTGATTTGATTGATTAATTGGCTAATCGTTGCAGCTCTAGATTGTTATTATTACTTATTGTAAAGAGTTGTGGCTGGTACAGAAACTTGAATGGGCTTTGAGGTTGTGTGGTTTGAGATGTTTGTGATGAAAGGGGACATTGGGCAGAGACTTCTTGTCACACAGTCTGGAGATGTTGACTCTCAGTTGGACTGCCAGTATAACACTTTGAGAAGTTGAAGCGAACTGATGAACTTAGATCAAATCAATTAGCAGCTAGAGTGTTAAGTGAAAAAGAATTGGACATTTAACATTCAAGATGCAATTATAAAATAAAAAAAGAAAGTGGGTCCAAACTTCTGACTGGTACTGTAAGTGTTGACTTATTCAAGTTCTTAATGACAATAAACACAAACGATACAACACTTAATTTTCACTTTATAGGATGTTTGATGTGTATCTCCTCTGAATGGTAACAGAAAGGACAGAGTCACCGTGGCGGAGCGCGAAGCAGAGGAGCTGAGGCAAAGAGAACTGGAGGCCGAGGCCAAGAGGCAGGCGGAGGAGCGCCGGCGCTACACCCTCAAGATTGTGGAGGAGGAGGCTAAGAAGGAGTTTGAGGAGAACCGACGCACCCTGGCTGCCCTGGATGCTTTGGACACTGACGGAGAAAACGAGGAGGAAGAATATGAATCCTGGAAAGTCAGAGAGCTAAAACGCATCAAGAGGGACAGAGAGGCCCGAGAACTGTGAGTACAGCTGACTTTACTTTCTGCTGAAACAGATGAAGTAGCTTCCAGTAAGCCCAGTGCTGCTGATGTTGTCGCTGAGGATGGTAACGTGTGGTTGTTTGATCTCAGCATGGAGAGGGAGAAGGCTGAAATTGAGAGATTCCACAACTTGACGGAGGAGGAGCGCAGGGCAGAGCTCCGCAACAGCGGCAAAGTCATCACCAACAAAGCCACCAAAGGCAAATACAAGTTCCTCCAGAAGTACTATCACAGAGGAGCCTTCTTCATGGTAAGTCACTACAGAGGTTGATTGAAACACTTATACAACACCATGTGTGAACACTTCGAGTCTACAATCACAAACACGCCAGGGCGACTAACAGTTGTAATAAGAAAGTACAATAATCTGTAGGTTATACATTTTAACAGCTTTGTACTTCCAGATAGAGATGACATGTATTGATTATGTAGAGTCAGAACGGAAAGAAGACATTTTTAATCTCAGTTGCCATGTTTCCATAAACATATTTTTTATGCGCTGTATCGCATCAGAGAAGCTGAATGGAATTGGCTAAATTCGATAGCACAAAAACATTCTCCTGTAGATGACCATGGCAACTTGTTCTGTTTGTAGTTCTCAACCTCTTCTTCTTCTACTCTATTTACTGACAGATTACAGCCATGTGTAAATCATATTCATTGTCATTTCTTTCACCTGTAAAATGTCTTGCTCGTACATATGTTGGTCAGATTATATTTAGAGCTTCTAAAGTTTGGTTTGATGTGTGACAGTGAATCACCAGCTGCTGGGCTCTGGTCTGTAACTGAACATGATTTCTGTTGCAGGATGGAGAGGACGACGTGTACAAGAGAGATTTCAGTGCACCGACTCTGGAGGATCACTTCAACAAAACCATCTTACCCAAAGTCATGCAGGTCAGCTGCTTTTACTCACATTTCATGTTACACTTGAATGATTTATTAGAGCATAATAATTCACCTGGGAATCACTTGTATATTCAGTTTTAAAATCTAAATCTATTTAAACCATGTTGGGTGTTTATATGATGCCAGGAAAATATGACATTTGCAAGTTTGCTGCTAAACAGGTTTCTTAATTTCCCTAACTGAATGTGCTGAATATTACATCTGTATCAAATCCAGAATAATAGTGGAAATGATTCCCGAGAACTTTGATATGGCGTTATAGTAATAAAAATGAATTGAACTTTTGTGTGCATGTAAACTTGTAACTAAGGCTACCGTATATTTACCAGTAAAATATTTCAGCGGTTAATGCACGTTTGATCTTCCATATTTTACTGTTGTTCAGGTGAAATTTACCTGCTGGATATCCAGTTTCCCTTTGAATGAAGACTGTCTTTCTGTTCTGATTCCACCTCTTGTGGCTTGTTTTTTCCTCATAAGGTCAAAAACTTTGGTCGGTCTGGACGCACCAAGTACACCCACCTGGTGGACCAGGACACCACGTCGTTTGACTCGGCCTGGGCCCAGGAGAGCGCTCAGAACAGCAAGTTCTTCAAGCAGAAGGCGGCAGGCGTGAGGGACGTGTTTGACCGGCCCACAGTGAAGAAGAGGAAGACTTGAGATGTGGAGGAGGACCACACTGCAGCTGTAGAGACTGAAATTGAGCGGCTTCTTGCTCACTTTTTCCTGAACCTTTTGTTAAATTACAAGAAACTGGGTCCACCATTTTGATGAACTGTTGATTTACCAGGAAGATGCACCATTGTTTAAAAACCTCATTTAATTTTGGCGCCTCAAACCTCACTTACATGGAAACCTGAGCCCTATTGTTTTGTGTCTAAATGACTAATACATACCAGACGTTTTGGAATTGGTTCGGTAGATCACATCTGCGAAGGGGCTGCACTGTAATCCTCGCAAGCAACTGCGCCCGTGAAAAGAGCTTGTTTGTCACCGACAGGCTCAGAGTTATTCAGTGTCTGACATTATGGACAGGATCCTACAGACACCCTTTTCATAGGGGCAATGTTGCCGCTGCCTATGGAAGCTGGACCAACTCCAAAACTTTTGTTAACCATTAGTCATTTAGGCCCCACAATTTAAAAATAGAGCCCTGGTTTAAAAACCAGGTTTTGAAGTTTCTCTTTATTTTGTGGAATCTTTGCTTAAAAAATTGGATATAGCTTCAATTTCCTAGTGTTTGAGGAGATGCTGGGAAAATTAGTGAAATCACTTCTGGAATCACCATCATGGCTAGTGGGCTCATGTTAGCCTGCTGACCAGCAGTGGGTTGTGCTATTTTGTACAAATCAGCTTGTAATAACAGTAAGTACGGAGATACTTGTACTGATGTCCTACCCTTTCCCCCATATTTGTTAAAGTACAAGTAATGTAACTTCATTTGTTTGTGAATAAAACTTGTATTTTCATTTTAAAAAAACATTTCCACAGAGAAACAAATATTAATCACGGGCACAAAAAGAGGCAGGTCAACTTTTATTTTAAAAAAGGGGGGGAAAGGGGATTTGTGGTAAAGATGACAGCTCAGCCTCATTGTCTTGGTGAGCCCTGGTAACAAAAACAAAGCAACGCAGTCCAGTGTGTAAATGCTGTTTGTTCAGTTGGTGAGAGCCACCAAAGCCTCCACCACGTTCCCCATGTGTTCCCTCAGACTGCGCTCCGCCACGGCCCTCGAAATCTCCATCTCTGACATCTGCACAGCAACATGAATATCACAATGTGTAGCTTAAACTAAGACACAAAGCAAGTCCACCAATTGACAAATTGATCATGCAGAAATTAAAATAACCAACCTATTGACAAGTGGGATGCATAATTACATTTAAAAGTTAATGTACACAGGGTTTGTACAGCTTTTTAAGAGTAAAATTCAAGTACCATCAAGGTACCTAGAGTCTTTATCATCACATCTAAATTACTATCAATTCCAGAAGACAAATATGACAACGGGATAATTTCATTTTAAATATGAAAAGATCTGGTTTCCATGAGTGATTGTGTCGAAACACCAGATTATGTTGAAAATCAAGTAGATTCCTTATTTTGAAAATACTTAATTTCAAGACTTTGTAGGAGCCTTGTCTACATAATCTTACAATATGTAGACACTATATACCAAACCAGTTATCAAATCTTCTGGAAAAGCTTCCCAGAAGAGTGGAGGCTGACACAGCAGCAGGTTAATGCTCGTGGTCTTGAAAGGACATGCTTCATTAACACACACGGGTGCACTGTTAGTGTCCAAATACTTTTGGCCATGTAGTGTACCCAATAGATATTTGGCTTTAACATCACCTGAACAGATTGATTGTGTGAAGAACTTACAATTAGTTCTACGTCCTCTTTCTTGATGGTGACTTTGGCCAACTCCTTTTCTCTGGAAACAAACAGGACAGTGAGCTTGTCAGCAGATTCTGTGTTTTCTGCATTCAGCTTCAGACTGCATGTCAGGAAAGGGACATTCAAAACCCCTCAACCTGCCGATAACACATTTTATTTTCCTTCTCATAGTCAATTGTGGGTTTGCTTTCTGTGATAGATGGGTAACTACAGGACTCGTGCTATTCAAAATAAAGAAACCAGTAGCTGATGCTGCCGTTAGACACACGTTCTGTCCGCATTTTAAAGACTGGGAGGGTCAACGTTGATCTTACCTCTCTTGTTTGGCTTTCTGTTCTCGTGACCTTCTGTCTCCAATCACTGACATAGCCTGAAAGAGAAAATGTGATATTGTGTATGAAAGACAACACAGACACAGTTCAACAGCTATATTTAGCTAAAACATGTTTCACCAGTGAAACAAGGGATTCCTTTCTATTTTAGTACATAATTGATCAGAATAGGACAAACAGTGAGAAATATTATGACATTAAGCATTTACCTAGAAGTAACTGTACTGTGGTCGATTTCTAAGTAATCAGAATCAGAATCAGAAATACTTTATTAATCTCAGAAGGGAAATTGCTTTTTGATACAGTTACAATGCTCAATGAAGTTATTGAAAAAAGAATAATAAATAGTAGAAAATAGAGGGTGTAGAATGTAGAGGGTCCGAATATGGTTGGACCAGGGGCCGGAGCTGCTCCAGGGCGAGTCTTTCCAGGGCCTTCATGATGTGGGAGGTCAGTGCCACAGGTCTGTAGTCCTTGGCTCCACTGGGACGTGGAGTCTTGGAACAGGAACAGGCAGGAAGTCTTCCACAGCACAGGGACCCTCTGCAGACTCAG
>JAVQJL010084120.1:0-45239 GCA_036024295.1 Nannoperca obscura
TTTGGTTATTTTTTCTACAAAACATGTTGCGACATTCAAATAAAAAAAAAAAAAATTTGCCCATCATGGGGGGGCGGTTTTTAGCCCCCCCCCCCCCCCCCCCCCGCTCCCTGCTGAGCCACCCTGCAGAGACCCCAAGACATTCACCGAAGGACTAAACAGGAATCCCCCACAGCCCCATAACAGACAGACTGACTCTGCATGGTCTATATCACACACACACACACACACGCACACACACACACACACACACACCGAAACACTACACACTCACACTCAAATATACACATGAATTTGCACACAGGATTACAGACAACACAGAAATAGCCCCAGTCTGGGGTATTACCGTACACACTATATCATCCACTTATATCACACTGCAGCACATCATGGCTTTACCATATGCAATCATTTATAAATTAGAAAGAGCACTTGCTTCTGTATGACTTGTGTAAGAGATTTGTCAAAATCAGCTTTCACATCTTTTCCTTTCTATTTTTCAACCTTTTCAACCTCACTTTTTCTGTCATTGGTCTCATTTGCCATGTTTTGTATTTTCTTTATTCTTCTTTTGCTCCCCTCTTTGTCAGTTTCAATTTCTCTTTCATTCTCTCTCATAAAACTAAAATCCACAGAGTAATGTTCACTGTTTATTTCATTTAGTTTACGTTTTCCCAGCCCTACCACATTTTAAGTTGACACTGGGTGATGCACATACAGGTGTCTGAGTGACACAAAGTGCAGATGACAGGAAAGGTCAGGAGTTCCTCAGCCTCTTGTTCCTGACATTGCATCAACTCCCACAGCAGCGTCAATGTGCTTTGGTTCCCCTCAGTGTTCAGTGAAGCGCTGCAGCAACAAGGAGGGGCTTTCTTCCACCCTTTCCCCTCAGCATTTGCATGGCACTCACTACTAGGGTTTTCCCTCAAACACAGAATACCACATAAGCACACAAGGGAAATGTATGGTCTCTCAAAGCCAGAGACTGGGGTACTACATTTCAACTGTCAGTCCTGAGTGTCTTCACGGACACTGAGCAGGGGGAGCTTGCAGAGATTATTTGGAAAAACACCTGCAGGAGTACATTTTCTGGTCTAGGATTCAACACTTCATCAGATTAAAGATTATGAGAAGGAACTCAAGCTCCCTAATGATCCCCCATGATAATTCATATCTAAGACCTCTGCTGTATCCAGATGGCCACTCATGTGTTTCCCAAAGAATGTAGCTGTTCTCAATTCATTATAATCTGTGAAATCCCACCAGTACAGCTTACTCTTTACCACTTTTCTTATTGTATCTAGATTTTAACTTGTACAGTACAGTAATTGGATTATCTCTGCATATCTTGTTGTACCCAAACATCTTCTGAATCTCATCTGAATCTAATCTGAATATCTTGTGCCAGTTTTGCTCCATTTGGTACATTGTGCAAGTCATTTCATGCCTGCATAACAAGCTGATGTGTCCTCATCTGAGGATGATTCAGTGGTTTCGATCAGTACACAGTTACTCGAGCATTAAAAAGCTTTGTTATGTTATCAGCTATGAAACTGCTTTGTTCAGTAGATATTGGATGACACTAACAGAAGACTGGATGATGTCATCAGAGGCATCCAGAAGACAAAGAAAACCTTAAAATTTAAATCTATAGTTTGACGTTTTTGGAAATATCTGTACAGTAAATAGGTAGCAGTCGGTTAGCTTAGCGTAAAGACTTGAAACGAGGGAACACAACAAGCCTGGCTCTATCCAAAGGTAACAAAGTCTGTATATCAGCTCCTCTAAAGCTCACTAAGTAATACATTCTTGTTTGTTTAAAAACTAGAGTGTGAAAAGGACAATTTGCTGTTTTACATAGGGTTATGTGCCAGACTATTTCAGGGATAGGAGTAGCTGCCAGGCAAACAGTGCAGACCCCAGAATCTGCTTACTGCTTCAGAGCAAGAAATTGTTTGGAAACAAAAACTTGTCAAACTGTTAATTGTTGTTTCCACACATTTGTCTAAGTATGCATTAAACAAATGACATATGACATGTTAATTAGTGAGCTTTACAGGTGCTGGTAGGTTACCTTCCTACAGAGCCAGGCTATCTGTCACCCCCTGCTTTCACTCTTTATGCTAAACTAAGCTAACTTTCTCCTGGCTGTAGCTTTGTATTTACCATATAGACATTAGAGTGGTATTGATCTTTTCATTTAACTCTCATCAGGAAAGCAAATACCCATGTGTCCCAAAATGTTAAACTATTCCTTTGTTATGTCCCAGACCACAAGAACAAGTTTGATGAAGTGAGTGGGCTTTCCCTGTCATTGCCAGTTCAGCCTGGGCAGATTTGCTATGTCATGATGGCTGCTCAGGACACACGATCCTCTCCACAGCATGCACCCTGCTGGTTTCTGTATCAGGTCAAGATCGCAGTCAAGAATGCCGTCTATTTCCAGTTGACCTGCCTTGACAGCTAGTTATATCCTTGGGTTATGCGATTAGGGCTGCCAGAGTGGAGGAAGAGGAGGATGAGGAAGATAAGTGTGGGGTTTCCTGGGAAGCTCCCAGTGAGACATCTGCTACCATCACTCCATCACCTTCCTACTCCGTCCCTCCCACTCTGCCATCACGCTGTCTGTCTACCTCCTTTTTGCCCTCTTTCTGTCTCAGTGTCTCAGATATGGCTCTTTGTGGCGAGCAGCAGCGCGCTGCTGAATAATTCAAAGAGCCAGCAGGGACAGATAGTGGATTAAGTCCCTGTAGAGGAGGAGGACGTGGTGGGATATAGAGGGGGGACAGAGGGGATTTTACCCCATTAGACGAGAGGAGCTGAGGGGTGGGCTGCAGTGTTAAATCAGCGGGGGAGAGGGGAAAGGGAGAGGGGATACTGTCAGAAGTGAAAAAGAGGAGAAATAGAGAAATAGAGGAGAGAGGTGAGGGGAAAGAGAGTAAGTGAGAGAGCTGGCAGCACGTCACATGACCATCGGGAGATCCCTGAGCAGAGCTGGTCACATGACTGACTGGAAATGCACCCTGCTGCCTGAGAATGATTCCCAGAAGTTACGTCTGTGTGTGTGAGCTTGTCCTTAATACTGATTACAGTATATAGCAGCTGAGACTGTCGTGAATTAAGTGACATTAATACATGACATTGTGGGATTTTGACATTCAAAGATTAGTTTTATAGACAGAATTAAAATGACAAATACGTATCCTACCATTTAGAACACATTCAGTCAATCGTGACAGTAGAGACAAAGTGCAAGATGCCCTTCAGATGTCTGTCTGTAGTTGGGATGACAAGAGCATTTTGCTTAAATGAAACTGTGTGTTTAAACGTGAAAGGCGCAGGGAGTGTTGAGTTAGTGTGACTGATCGCAGTCTAAACCAGGGTAATTTTCTATCTTCTTCTGCTGCTGCTGGACTTTTGGGCCAGCTGTCTCACGCCCACTCAGTTACACACAAATGCACAATCTCACGCACCAAAACAGCCATACCGACATTTACAGATCAGTGTGCTTATAGTTCAGAAAGTCAGGGGAATTTGATCAGTTGTCTTTCTTAGAAAAAACTTTTCTATTTATTTTTTATCATTTCTAATTTCAAAATTTAATTAAATGAGCTCAGAGTTGGAGCTTACTGCTTAGCCAGACTACATCCTTAGTTCCTCTTGATTGGTTAATGTTAGTCTGTAGGCTGAGGCCACTCTGGTGAGTGACTTACCATTCAGCGGGTAACAGTCTTGTGGGATCAAGACTGTTCGATCAGTGGTGTTTCTTGTCTGAATATTTTGATTCTCTTATTAAAATAAAAAAAAGTCCAGCAATGCCAGATTTATAGCGAGATTAGAATATATTTATGGAACAAAATACATACAAATACTGTGTAATTTAGTGTCATGTGCAGTGTGGCTTTGATAATAATGGCGTCATGTTTTGTAATATAAAAAAAATTAAATATGAAAACAATTGGACTGACAAGCAAGACTGTAATAAGTGATTGCAGGTAGCATCAAAATACCATAGATTAAGTCTCTCTTAATTAAGTTTCTCTCTCAAGAATCAAGACATGACACGTGTGATGGAGAACTTTTTAAAACACCTTGATGAATAAAATACAACCCAGTTTCCTTACTTTAGAAACCAGACCACATTTTCATATGAACTACAATATGAGTAAGACACTAGTAACAGCTTTGAAGGGGCAGACTTTACTCATGCTTCATGGGAAGCTTCACGCTCTAGTCTTGTTCATAACCAGCGGACACAGTTCATGCTAAGACTGGTTGAGCAGCATTCAAAGCCCTGAGCATTCTGGGAGTGTGGCTAAATAAACACATTGCAACCATAACTGCACAGTTCGTTGACGGACTTTATGGCCCTTTTCTGAGCACAGCGCGTTCAGGTTTTGTAGCAGGGGATGAAAAATGCACTCGGCATGAAAAGCCGTTAAATACTTTCCATGCGCACACGTTGATTTGTGTTCCCTGGAGGACGTCCGAATGTTAGTAGGAATCTGATGTTTGCTTTAGTTCCGGCTGGGTTGCGCTCTGGGTTGGTGGGTCGGTGTTTTTTGACCAGTAACAGTAACAGTAGCAGAAACAGGGTCGGGCAGGACTGCTGTGTTTTTAAAAGTAAGATGTAGCTGTTGTTGCTCTCAATATGTTTCTGTAATAGAATGAGAGTTATAAAAAATGTATCCCCTGGTTAATGGTAAATGTAGGTGAGGTAAATATGTACAAATGTTGAAGCTGACTGAAATACATGTAACCAGTGTTGGTTTCAGAGGACCCACTCTTGTTTCATCAATAATAGTCATTCCACAGATGCTGACCTCTAAACACTGGCCTGCTGTGAACAAATGCGGGCCAACATCACTGCAATGGGTGTAATAAAACAGAACAGCTGCTCAGCAGCTCAATCAGACGTGTGGCAGCGATTCATTTTATTAAACTGCGGTGTATTTCAGTTCTATACCTGTTTTCCTCTGTCTCTTCTGTATCTTCCTTAATCTCTGTTTCTCTTTCTTTCCATCTAACATAATTGAAGTGAGCTTCTCCTCTCCTATGTAACCCAATGCTTGTCCCACAGCACTAAAGTGTCGTTTGGGCCGCAGCTTAAGTACTCAGTGTGCTCTGTGCTGCGATCTAACTCTTACAGATCAGCAGAATACCAGATTAGACAAATGAATAATTCAGTTTATTGCCTTAAATGCAGTTTGTGGCAAAAGAAGGTTATAAATCCTATTAGGCTTCATTTCACTATTATGACCTGAAGACCGTGCTGTGACCAACATGATGACTGAAAGCTGTTCAAATCCTGTGTCAGTGCAAAGTATATAGTGATTATTCTTTCTTCTTTTTCTTTCATTGTCTTTCTCTCTTTTTTGAGGTACATTTTTAGGACCAAATAAGGTGACGACTATTTCTTCCAGGACTCGAGAACAAGTGAGCAAATCTGGAGCCACACAGCAAGATTTATGTATGAGTGTATGTGTGTTTTATGTCCATGATATTGACATATATCTATTGATATCTTGTATAAAGATGTTCTCCTCTTCCCTCTGATCCATTTATATAACAATGGATGTCAACATATTAAAGTGAATTACGGTGAGATTGGTGTTAGCCATCATCCTCAATTATTGATCTTTAATAATTGATGCAGGTGATGTTTAGCGTGGCTGATATTATGATAATGGGTTGATGCTGCCCCAGTGGATCAGTATGTTAAAATGATTTTCCTGAGTGTATGTGTGTGTGTGTGTGTGTGTGTGTGTGTGTGTGTGTGTGTGTGTGTGTCTGTCTGTCTGTCTGTCTGTATGTGTGTCAGTTGTTTTCACCATGTCTGTCAGTCACTCTGCCTGTGCTGCTGCGTCTGTTGGGGGTGAGATTAACCTGATGATCTCATACTGTGGGTGATGTAGTCTTACGGCAGCTGACTCATCAGGCGATGCTGTGGGCCTCTTACTGGAACCAAGACACGCTCAGATCATCTCCCCTGCAGCTTTCATTTGCTGATGTACTTACTGCTGCATCATCCCCCTGTCCTCCCTCCCTCTACCTCCACCTCATCGCACAAGTCTTACTTGCCACCTTCACTCTCCACTCTCACTATATACTCTCACCACTGCCCTGCCCTTGACTCTCATCTCTTTCTTTTCAGTCATGATTCATATCATGAGATGTTAAGTAGTATCAGTTTACTACCAATTTGCTCCGATAAAGATGAAAATTGAAACATTAACATTAAAGGAATAGTGTGACATTTTGTGGAATTGCTTACTCACTTTCATGCCGTCGGTGTGCTAAATATGAAGCTGGCACCAGCAGGCAGTTTACATAACTTAGCGTAAAAAGAAACAATTCATAATTTTACGTGACGTTATGTGTTGTTTTATGTACCATATTGACTGGCACCAGTACGAAATAGTCTGGCTCTTAACCCCTTTATAAAACCACAACTTGTTTTACACTTCTTTTTTGTACAGATTAAACATGATATATAACATATTCATTTGTGTAACTTTAGTGGTGTTTGTTACCTTTGGACAGAGCTAGGCTAGTTGTTTCCCCCTGTTTCAAGTCTTTATGCTAAGCTAAGCTAACGGGCTGCTGGTTCCAGCTTCATATTTACCATAAAGACATGAGCGTGATATCAATCTTTTCATCTAAGTTTTGGCAAAAAAGTGTATTTCCCAAAATATCGAATTATTCCTTTTACACCAAATACAAATGATAATCTTCTCAGGCCATCATCAATAGCGGACTCCTCTGTCAGCTCATTTCTCCTTTCTTTGTCCTCCTTTTCCTCTAGCTTTTCTATGTCACCCTGCCTTCTATTTGCATTTCCACTGCTACTTGTGTTTTATGCCCTCCATCACGCAGCAGTAAACACAAGAGCCACAGAGACTGCTGGTTTGTTTTTTTAATTAGGTAAATGGACTTGAGTCTGCTGGACCAGACAGAGAAATCACTCTCTGGACTCCAGCTCTGTCATAACGATTTCTTAAATTAATGAGTTCAACTAAATGTTATTAAAATCTTGCAATACAGTGGTTTATGCACACTTTTACCCACTGCTGTTTTTCTTTTGGGTTTCTTAGGTTTGCTCTCGGGCTCACACAAGGTGAACGCTCTACAGTTTTCAAAGAGCAGAGTCGACAGGTGCTCATGCCAAAAGGGAATTCACCCATGCAGCAGATGACCTCAAACCTCAGTCTTACCTGGTCCTGACAGGCTTCAATCTGACTTTCCCACACCCACAGAAGGTGAGGCCTGACTGGGTTTGGAGAAGTGGCACTGCCCATCTTTCCAGGGAGGATCCCTTCAGACACAACAACAAACATGCGCTCAGACAGAGGGGTATTATCTGTTGTTATTTTTGGAGATAATTATATCAGATAATTATATCTATTAGCTTTGTTGTGTCTTTTCAGCCACTCCAATGTCAATATTATTTCAATCTCAGTCCTGAGAGCACTGGACCCATGGGAAAGTACTGTGGGTTGGGTAAAGAGGGGGTGTGAAGGGACCACGATGTAAGTGAGGTGTATGTACGCAGTTTACTCAAGGTATACAGGGTATACACTTTTGACCAAAAATAGACCAAAAATTTAGCATAAAAAAATCACTGAGAACTATTAATTGTTAAATCAAGTACACTCAAGTAAAGCCATTAGTCTATAGACTTTAATCCATTGCAGCATTAAAGAAAATTACAATCTCTGTATTTTCCTTTATTACCAAAGACACACTGTTACCCCACATTCCCTGTTTCCTTGTTGAACATGAGCGTTTCTGACTTTTCACTCACAGAGGGCTTTTGTGTGCTGCAGGTGTTGAGGTATATGAGGCTGTGCTAAGGAGTGTTTTATTCCTATGAGCCCCCTGAGGGCCTGAGGCCCCGAGGCCTGGTCCAAGAGAAAGACCAGAAGCTGTTTCAACTTCCTCTACTGTTGTTTTGTATGGAACACAACTTCAGACACTGTACGTCAGAGTGCACAGCCAACATGCACACTGTATGTTTCTCTGTCTTTTTATTACACAAACTTACCCACAAAATTAAAGGTTCTTTCTGCTGGACTTTCTAAAAATAAAGGCATGGATACGCATTATTTTAGCAGGTTGTGGAGGAGAGACTTGGAAATGACAGTTTGCTAACATTAATATGGATGAAATATAATTCAGTAGTGATTGTGAAGTGTTTAGTTTGCAAAAACTACTATATGCACAAAACTATATGTGGGTCTGTGTGGGTTGACCAGGGCAATCCTATATTATGTTAGCAGTGTCTCGTCTTCTAGTGGTGGAAAACGTATGACTGCTTTTGCAATATAAATATGAAATTATATAAAAATACCTTATTACAAGTAAAAGTCCTGCAATCAAATTTTTACTCAAGTAGAACTTTTTATAAAGATATACACAATATATACAGAAATATAACAAAATGAAAAACTGTCATTTTCCAGAACAGCCCCTTTAATATTCTATTTAAAATAAAATGTATTATTTGATTATAATGTTTAAGCAGCATCTGGTTATGGTGGAGCTAAATTTTATATTTTATTCTGTGAAGTAGTTTAATCTATAAAAATGCACCATAATAAATTATCATATGTTTTGTATGTAAAAAAAAAAAAAAGTACCTAAAGTACAGGTACCTCAAAATTGTACTCAAGCACAGTACTTATCAAAGCTCTGTTTCTCTATTTCTCTGTGCCCTTGCAGCAGATTTATTTACAAACCTGCAGTAAAATCCACAAACTTGTGTAAATACATTTGTGAACCTACATTTCTTTAGGTTGCTTTTTGCAATCTGAGGATGATTGCTCGTAACTTATTAAGGTTTAGTATAAACTTCCAATTCAATGCAATTCTAAGAAAACTAAATCCCTAAAGAATAATTTGTGCTATATATAATATAGCAAAGATGTGTCTTGCTTAGAGTATTGATATACAATACAGTGTGTAATTTTATACTATTGCACCAAAGGCAGTCAACAGGTAGAGCAGCAGAGCAGAGAGCTCCCAGAATGGATTGTGAGAGCTTCTCTAAAGCCCCTGGAGCCACAACACTGACCTTTCCTGTTATGGAAATGCACTGCTGGCTGTTCTAGGCCTGCAGCCACACGTTGCTTGTTTGAATGGCCACGCAGGCCCCCTTCTGCTGCCTGCCTCTTTCCTGAAGAATGTTTTTACTGTTTGTGCTGCAATGTGAACGCACGTTTGTGGAGCATTGTTCAGCAGAATAGGCACAACGTGTTCCCTTTTATCTTTATTTGTCTTTATTTTGGCAAACTTTTACTCTACTGTGCAGTACAATTCTGCGTAAATTTAGTCTGAACTCCTCATAATGCCCGATAAATAATATCTGCTTTTTTCTGCGTGTGTGTTGGACGCAAACTAGTTGTTTCGAGATTCAAAAACCATAAAATACAAGGGCGTAGTAGAGAGTCCACTTGTCGTCTTGCAGTTAATTCCATGCTGCTTGCCATCACAGAGCCTCC
This sequence comes from Nannoperca obscura, assembly GCA_036024295.1. Classification (NCBI taxonomy): domain Eukaryota; kingdom Metazoa; phylum Chordata; class Actinopteri; order Centrarchiformes; family Percichthyidae; genus Nannoperca; species Nannoperca obscura. Next base: position 9,501 of record JAVQJL010084120.1, read on the forward strand.
CTCTCTCCTGTCCGTCATTGTGATTTGGGGCTAAACTGGGGCAAATTAAGTGACATGTTTTGCTTTGCAATGAAAACAGAGCTGTGTTCATACTTGCATGTGGAGTTTGTGTGTGAGTGTCGGAGCAGGGGCTCATGGGTCAGCAGCGATGCAGCGATGTGCTCTGTCCGCCATCATCTGGACTTTCCATGTGTGATGTGATTAGAAAGCAATTTGCTCCTTGACAATCTGACCCAAGAAAAACACCTGCTTTATTAAAACAAAACAAATTACCCCATTTATCCCCAAAGACACAGAACAGAACGGTTTAGTGGCCTGAATACATCACATGCATGGATTATTATAAACAAATAGAGGTTTTAGGAGTAAATCAGAGCAGCCGAACATGATCCTTATCATGACGTATGGCGGCACACTCCATAATCTCAAGTATTTTTATATGGCCCACAATCTGGACTGAAAAGCTTAACATAACAGAGCTGTTTGGATTATCAGAGTTTTGTAATTGCAGAACAAGTAATCCACTTTAGATATACTTTGTGTATCTAAGAACTTAGTACAGTATTTACATGTTTTACTGAGCTATGTGGCCTGTTAATCCCCCATTTCATTTAATTTAGGATAAAAATCAAATAATACATTACATTTTTACTGTGTAGCACATAACTCCAATATCACAGGCTGGTGTTTAGAGTTTCTCCAAGGCCTCTCCTCTAGTAAAAATAGGCTTTCTGGATAGTATAATATTGTGGCTGTATATTTCACATAGTTTAGAAACGAAACAGATTGCACCCAAGGGAATTATACTGTGCTGTGTTACTTAAAAAACAAGCTACCTTGTAAAATAAATATTTCGGGATTGATGTGGCTGTAGTCTCAGAGAAATTAAAAGATCTACAGCAGTTTATCCAACATATTCTGTATAAAAGGGAGATTTTAAAGACAACAATTTTGACTAGAGAGGTTTGGCCACAAGAAAGTCCCCAGAGGCAGGGGGGGATTAAACAGTGTGACATAAACAAGATCAGTCCCCCAGTGCTGGTAAAAATAGATTTAACAAACATTGTGCCAAAAGGAATTTGCATTAAATTTGACTTGAAATATCAGAGAAATGCCATGCGGCTTAGCTCTGCTCAGGTTTGTGACGTGTCCCATTGTGAGGGTGTTTGTCCCCCTGCAAGCCCTCAGAGAACAGTAATCGCCTTGCCAGCATTTGTGGGATGTTAGCGTAGCATAGCGTGCCTTAGCATTAGACTACTCGGATTGTTTATGATTTGTCCGAGAAACTAAGCATGGCATGATAATCGCTAAGCTGTTGGGATGCCTTTCCAGTTTTGGATGTTACTGATGTACAATGGGGCCTTTTCTTGGTACACCAGTAAGTCTCAGTTGAATGTGTGTTCTTCTCAGAAATCTGTATGCAATTTCCCTCATGGGCTTCCACAGAAATCTGTGATAGAATTGGTAATTTTTCAGAATTGCAACTTTCAGATCACATCTGTCTCCAGGTGTTTACAGGTGAGGTCTTTCAGGCATGACTGAGGAACCAAAGAACCACCAGCGTTATCTCCCCTCGTCACACTGTTTCTCTCTATCAAATAGGGTTACCCCCTATAGTCTATCTTTATCATCTTAGAAAGACAGTAAGCTGAGTAAAAGGAAGGAAGAACAGCTCTATATAAAGTATTTTCCTGTTCCTCAGCATTTGAGATTAACGTTTTCACTTCCATATGCAAAATCAGAGACATTCTTCTCTGTTTTGTATGCTTCACTGGACATTTGCTTTCTGTCTGGCTCCTTTCAGTCTTAAACGTTTCTGCTTCATTCACTGTCTCTTCCGCAAAGCTGCTGTAACTTTATTCAGATTTAGACGCCCCCTCCGCCCCTGTGTGTCTCTGTCTGAATGTGCTGTGTTTTCTCTATTTTCTTTTCCGTGTGCCCAGCGTAGGATGCAACGGGAGCGTGGCCAAAAGCAGCAGCCCTGACACACAACCAAAAGTGTGACCAAAAGACTCCCAGCCAATATTGTTCCAACATTATCACACGTTCATATGAGTAATGTCCACTGTTTTGTCAGCTGGACAAGAATCAAAGTCACTGTTGCCATATCTGTATTAAGTATTGTATTTATAAAACAACTACTGCAACCATTTTTAACAATGAAACTACAGGGAAAATTACAAATAAATGTTTCTGAGCCACACGCACATGTCAGTGTTTTTTGCTTCCTTTTTTATGAGATCATGAAAGCCTGATTCCTGTTTGTTCCTGTTTGACTGTACTATTAAGACTACTGTCTTTGCAAGACAAGCAAATTTTTTTGTTTAAATGTACATACGAGTTTTGATCTGGATATTACAAAAGTAGCTTCACCCTAATGCTGAAAGGGACAACAATTTTAAAAAAATAGGTCAAGACAATGCTGTTTTGTTTGGTAAAACTACAACAAAATAAGCAAGCAAAAGGTTTTCCAATTTTAACTGAACTAAATTTAGCCTTTTCCTGTCAATAGTTTAGCAAATTAATATTAACACCCACCCACACTCATGTCCTCACAATGAGAATGTTAACATGCAAATGTCTTAGTTTAGCATGTTAACAATATAACATGTGAAACTTAACAATACTCTCAAAGTACAACTGAGGCTAATAGGAACTGCATTAGCTTAGTAGGCATTTACTCAACGATCAACGATACTCATACTCAAGTATTGGACAAATTAAAGGTTTAACCTAATGGTGGCGCAAGAGAAAAAGTCAAGGGATCACCAAAGTCATTAGGATTCATCCTCTTGGGACCATGAATGTCTGTAGAAAATTCCATGGGAATCCATCAAATAGGTGTTTATCAAAAGACCATGCCACTAACATGGCAAAATAATGTCAACAACATTCAGCAGTGTGTCTGTAAAAATAAGACAAACTTCTGTCTCCCTGATTTTAAATTAGTCACCCAAATATAGTACACATCTGCTGCCAACGCTCACATCTCAATGTCTGTTAAGAATATCAGTATACACTGTGTTAGTGTTTGACACAATGTGTTTATGAGTTGAATTTAGCAACCTCTCAGGGTTATTTGAAAAACAACCCGTTCCGTGGAGACAAACTGGCTATTCAAGGGTTCCAAGCAGATGATATTCACAACCACTCCTTCCCCAGCTTGGTTTTACAATATTTATTTGCTCCTCAGTGACAACTCCAGGCCAACGCTAAGCAGGGATTTGTCTTTTGAAGAGTTGGCCTACTTATGCCAAGAACAAAAATTATAAATCAGTTCTTTCAGCGCTTATCTGTGCGCTTCTCACCATCACAGACAGACAGACAAGATTCCAGCACTGGTGCCAGCCCCAATAACGTGTGTGGTTTTAAAGGCTGTGTGCACGTGCACGTGTGTGAGTGTCTGTGTCAGCATGTGTGCATTTTTGGACAAGAGATGGAGGGTGTTAGTGAGTTCTGAGGAGCAGAGCGGTTGGGTGAAAAGAGAGATGAAGCAGATGCCATTTCTCAGTTGGGGCAACGTTAAACTGGGCTGTGCCAAGTGGCAGCAGCCGTTGGCACGGGACTAACAAGTGTGTGTGTGTGTGTGTGTGTGTGTGTGTGTGTGAAGTGAGAGTGTAATTGCAAATGGGGGGGGAGGGGGTGTCTCAGTATTGCATTAGCTGTGCCCTTATAAAGACGAGAGCAGGATATACTGTTCTCATACTGAAAAGCCATATTAAACAAACACAGAGCAGTGGGTGGTGAGACAGTCTGTGTGTGTGCGTGTGTGTGGAGAGAGATGGTGTCTTTCTCTGTGTGAGGCCTTTACAGGCTTTAGGAGCGGGAACACCGCAGTCCTCTTGATGTAAAAATAGACTGTATACTTACAGTCTCTATACGCTCTGAGTAGACAGTCAGGAGACTTGTTTGCACAAAGGCGGACGGTCCATCTTCAGTGGATTGTCAGAGCTAACGTGGAAGAATAGAAACATCTGAGGAAGATTCATAACGGTATCAGTATCACTCATTTTTGGTATTAGTTGTGCAGCATTATCAAAGTCCTCCAGTGTCAAACAATGTTTGGGTGCATGGGGACATAAAAACTGATCTGCTACTTGTGTAACTAATGTTATTCTGTGGAAAAAACGTAAACAGTGAGCCTTAGATGTAAAATAGTAAAGCCCAGTCTTTCCTTTCAGGGTAAATTGATGTGTATCAGTGCCTGCGGCAGTTTAAGATCAAAATGATCTTTGCGAGAGGAAAGCTGGTGTGCTGCTCCTTTTCCTCTTCCTTCTTTCTTCTTCCTTTCCTTTCTCCTCTCCTCTCGTCTCTCTTAAGGTCACAGATCAGCATGTGTGTGGCTCACTCCATCAGCTCCAAGCAGCTGGCACAGGTTGACCCCAGTGGTATGGTCCGCTCACACCAGCACTAAACTCACATGCAAAGATGCACGTTCAGCAGTCACACACACACACACACACACACACACACACACACACACACACACCAAATGTTGGTTATGTCTGTCTGTGTGATATTGTGCGAATCAGGCCCCATGCAGAGCGTCTGATATACTTCCAGTGTGTGTGTGTGTGTGTGTGTGTGTGTGTGTGTGTGTGTGTGTGTGTGTGAGAAGCATGTAGCCAAGTTGTTCCCTGCTCCTTTTTGTAGATGAAGAACACATGGACACTAAATTATTGGGTGGAAAGACGTCTTAAAAGAAGCAGCCCGCATATGATTGAAGTTCAACAGGAGAGGATTACAAACCGTGTCAGCATCAAACTCTCATTTGTATTCCACAACTCTCATGTCTTGCCTGTTTGCAACGTACCATTGGTTTTGTTGCATGAGTACACCATTACTGATCACTATCATAAGTACCGCTGGCCTTCAAGGCAGTAGCTTAAATTGGTAGAGGCTACTGATTTTTGGAAATTGTTCACATTTTAACCCCCGGGACAGAATTGGAGTGTTTGCGAGAATTCAAGCACTTTGGCTTCACAGGTCAACATGGATCTGTTTTTCTCTGGTTACAATAGTAAACTCACCTTCAAAAAAATACACATTACATCCAGTCCTGTGAACCCAACATAAGACAGTGTAGAGAAGGGATCAGAAATGGAAAAATTTTAAACTACTTCAGTGCGATAGATGAATGCTTTCTGAGTCCAAATGAACACATTTTAAGGCTGCGTTTGATAACTTTTAAGGCTTAAAGGAATAGTTTCCCATTTTGAGATTTCAGAGAGTTAGATGAGACTCTTGGCAGCAAAGCAAATAAACGTATCACCTGAAACAATTTACAGCCAGTTTACCCTCTTAAGCCTTTGCATTCTCATGGTTTCACACTTTTCCTTTGTTAATATATGTTGTTGTCATCTCCTGTGCTCCACAGTCTTCACTGCACTTGGAGACAAGTAAAGGCAAAGTCATTCTTGGACACAAATGAAAGAGAAAAAATATTGCTCTACCATTTTAGGTTATGTAGTTTAGTCAGCTGGCTGCGTTTAATGAGGCTAAGTCTATGTGAGGGTGATGAGTGAGGTAACAACTTTATTTGAGGCCTGAAAGTGTTGGAAAAACCCCAAAACCCAGAGAAGAGGAAAACACTCTTCACTATAGCTTTAAATTGTCAGTTGTTTTCTGTTACTGGAACCATCTTCACTTTATTGTCACAGAGAGAGACAATGCAAGAGAGAGAGAGTGAGCGAGAGAGAAAGTGAGAGAGAGAGAGAGAGAGAGAGAGAGACAGAAAGACAGAGAGAGAGATGGGCTTGTGGTGTGTATGCACATATGTGTGTTCGTGTGCGTGGGGCTCTTTGCAGATGTAGGGCTGGCTGTGTGCCAGCAGCAGGGAGCAGACCCAGGCATGATGTCATTACCAGCCAGACCAAGGAGCTGCAGTAATCTGTGACATTGTGCCTTCGAAAGAGAGATCCAAGCACCCAGTGTGTGTGTTTATTATTTTTGAACAGTTTGTGTGTGTGTGTGTGTGTGTGTGTGTGTGATACAGGACATGGTTATTGTCAGTTCTCTGTGTCTGGTGTCTATCAGTCACACTGCGCCTTCATACTCCTCTCCCTCAGGTCATCAAAAGATGACCCTCAGAGGGTTTTTTCTAGTTATAAGTGTTATGCGCTCTGTTATGGAGGTGAAATATCAGACTGTCTTGCTTGTTTTCTCTTTTCTATTTCAGGTTTATGACTTTAGAGGGACAGATGGACGTCTGACAGGATGACATATCTCGAGGGCCACTTGAGTTTACAGCTGATGTGATTTGGACGTTGGAGGAGAGGCCCACAGTCTGACAGTCTAATCCAATTGGTCTTTTTATGGAATGGAAACGACAAAACTTGCCATGACGATTTTCCCTTTTCACATTCACTTCAGACTGCCATTTCACTGAGATGTATGGGGCCTGTCTGATGCTTTCCATGTTATATTTGTTTATGCTTGGCAGGGATGGGGGGAGGCGAGGGGGGAGGCAGAGAGCCAGAGAGAGGAATCATTGAAGTGCTAGCCAGTGTTTATGTTTGTGTCTGGGTTTGCCTCTTTCTCCTTTTCCTCATACCCACAACAGCAAGCAGCTTTAGTTTCTTCACCAAACCTCTCTCTCTCTCTCTGAAGCTGTCCTCTCTTCACTTTCCCTCCACCCTGCTGTCTCTCTATACACCTGCCAACCTTTACTCTCCCGTCTGTGTTTGTGCTCCAGTCTGGTTCTTGGCGTGGTCCGTCTGGAGGCTGAGGAGAAGGAAAACCCGTCAGGTGGCGCGCAGCTGGGTGGAGCTCTGAGGCCGAGGAGGAAGAGTGCCTGTGGTACAGTGCAGGCTTCAGTATTTGTCATTGAAACCCCAAAACCCAGACGTCTGAGCAAGCTTTATCAGGATAGACTTTGCTCCAAATGGACATACTGTGCAACAACACACAGAATATTACATGGAGGAGGTGTGTGTAAATCTGTCCCCTATGTAGTTGTTTAACAGCCTGTTTGGCTCATGCTAACTCTCTTCTTTCTTTCTTTTTCTCTGTCTGTCTGCGCATGTGTTCATGTGATTGTGACTAAATTGAATCAGCACTTCAGGTTTCACATGTTGGCAGGGGGCTCTGTTTTCAGAAGGTCGGTTTCAGATAACTACCCGGGTCCCTGTCTACTTCTCTTTCTACCCAAACACATTAGCACTCACACTGCTGCTTCAATGAACCCCCGCACTGCCTCTAACTAATTTCACCTCATTTTAGAGGTTCAGAGGTTTCCCCAGCCAATAACGCTGAGATATACAACACCACTAACCTGCCTGTCACCACTCATACTGGCAGACACGCACAACCTCCACCACACAATCCTGCAGTAGTGAACAAAAAATTACATATGTTGAAAAACATCACGCAAATTTAAATATATTGACTCATACATACCATGCACTTACAATATCAAGATTTATGAAATATTCAAACTGCAGCATCTGTGTCAAGCTTTTACCGGATGTACAAGTTTTCACTCTGAGTTACCACATATAATTGCAGCAACCTGCGTCATTTCCAAATCTAATCAAGTACATGTTGTAAGTTTGTGCCCACGCATTCAGGAAGAGAGCTTTGTTTTCCCAGAAGACAAACAAACAGTCAAAATGGCTGGTCATTTACCACAGGGCCACCAAGCTCATTAGTTGAGTTGAGTCTTACTGGAAGTTAAAGGGGCGGATTTGTATTTTCAGTATGAAACTGCCATGCCAACCCTAAGTGGTTTTGTTTACATAATGTTTGTTTTTATCTTCTACAATGTGAAATTGATCATCAAGAAATGTGTTTATGTATACCAAGTTTAGCTGCTCACATAATTTTCCTGTTGCATCTTTAAATATCAGGTATGTATCAACACACTCATAAAATTAAAGCTTCTCAGGGTGGTTATGGTTACTGGCTTACCTGAAATTACAGAAACAAGATGTCAAGATGATAATTTTTTTATTTTATTTCCAGTAAACTTCTAGCTCTTTTTCACTGGGATTTTTGCTGTAGTTTACTAGTGAGACAATGTAAACCTGTGGAGAAACCTTTGACCTTTGGGTTTCCACTTTCTGTCCACCTCTGCATCATTCGGTGGAGCTCAGAATCTCTGCTCTGCTGAAGCTCACCTTGTGCACTCATCTGTATCCCCTCTAACTCACCACACCTCTTCGGCTCAGGCTGAGAGGGATTCCCAGCTTGTTCACGGTTAGTTAGCCCCCCACCCCTCCATTGCTGTCACCTCCTATGTCCCCTGTGGCTTCTCGTGCCTACACTGTAGTGAGCCTGTCAGTGCTCATGAGTCACTTAGGTGTTATAGTAGAAACATGTTGTGGTTAGCTGATCTTTATGGTCTTGCTGATGAGAATCCATAAGAAGGTAACCCCCATTATGCCTAGTTTGTAACCACACAGACACACTGATAAATGCAAAATGTGTGTGCACTCTCATTTATTTAATGAAAATAAGTAGTTGAAATAGTCATTTTGCACAAAGAACATTGTGATACTATAAGTAACAATACTTCCATTGCAAATATTTTATCTATAATAAGAAGTTATGATAACGTTGTACTCATCAACATAAGTGTTGGCATCTGGGAACTAGCATCATCACTTTGTAGGGCAAGAATATTAGTAGTCATACAGGGTGAAAACATACCAACAGTTTAGCCAGATTATCTAAATTCATTTATTTGCAGGTAAACAATAAAAGTAAAAAATGTAACTATGGTAAGTATGATGGGTCAAAGTTGAACCCAGAAGTTGTTCTGTAAACTTTGATACACAAATGGACATTTCAGGTAATTAATATTATAATTTTTGTTGTCTGATTGTGTGACAGCTTGTGTTTGTTGCCCCGTCTCTAGCAACTTTCCCGCATTCTCAGATCTCTGCAATTAAAGTAGCTGAAGAATGTATAATTTGCTATTTACAGCTCACTGTAAGAAAGATTTATCAAAACCCTTCTAACTTTTCACGAGACCACATGTTTAATTTGAATGTCATTGTGTGGAGTGTTAACTTCTATCTCAAAGGTGTGAGCGCTGTGGGAAAGGGGATCCCGTCGTTGAGACACAACCCAGCAGAGCGTCACAGATGCACACACACCACGCAGTGTGTGGGCGCCATGCTGCTCATCATGTTCTCAGCTGTGGGAGAGATTCTGAAACATGCAGGGGGGAAAGGAAAGCCATCATTTCAAAGTGTGTGCGAGCAAGCAATGGCAGTTGACAACAGAGTTGAGGTTGCAGCTACATGACACACTGGAGCGAGTTGGAGGTTGGTGGTCTTTATTACGCCCACACATCCTCTTTGTCAAGCCTGAAACTTCATCACTCTAACGTTATCACCCTCTTAGTCTCCCTCACTGCCTCTCACATGAGATGAAGAGTATGGTTTTTCCAATACAGTGGTTACCAGTTCCCTTCCAGCAAAATATACATGTGCAATATGACTATAACTCATCAACGGCTTCCCACCTGCAAACAAAGCCAGCTGTGCCAATCCAGATGCACTGCTGAACCCAATTCTCTTGGCAAGATAGTCCAGTTAATTAATACACAAAGGGTGGTTTCACTCTCATGTGAGGAGATAATCTCACTAAAAGTCACAGCTTCGTATTAATGACCGTGAGTTCAGTCAGACATCCAGTCTTGCACAATAAGATTGTATGAAGCTGTGAGGGTGCTGTTTTTCTCAGCAAGCGAGTGTCCAGCTCGATAATTAGGTCAGCACAGCCCTCCTGGGAGGAGAGGGCAGAGGGGACACTGTAGAAACCCCTTAGCCCTCATCACAGTCAGATGAAAAGAAAACAATCCCAGAACAGGTTCCACATGTCTCTGCAAAGGCTGAAAATGTGTTTTAGATTTTCCTCCTTCCCTCTTCTCTCTGGTCCTGTTTGATTCTGAGCTGGAAGGGAGTAACTCCCAAAGAGCTCTTATAACACCTCTCTGTCCCGGTGTTTAGGTTTGTTTCTACACTACGTGAGGGTGTGTGCGTAGTGTGATGTGGTCCTGCATATCTGTTTCTTCCTTCCTTTGGGTTTTAGCTAATCCACTTCTCCAGGATTCCTTCCCAGAACAGCGAGACCTTTCTAAAGAAAACAGGGCAGAGCAGCACCTTAGAAATCCCACCACCTCTCTCATTAAAGATGAGGATGAAGATAAAGTTGATTTTCCTGATTCAATTTAAGCCCATGAAACTAGACCTCAGCCTCTCCGCTCCAAAAGAGGGATGAAAGAGAGGCAACTGGAGAGAGTGGGATGCTTAAATGAGCAAAGGTGAATCTGTTATATCACTTTTCTTCAGTTGTGCCTGCAGGATCTGTGGTGGGTTACTGTGTAGTGAGCATTTCTGTATGTATTTGTGTGTGTGGCAGACTGACTGTGTGTGACATGGCTTTCAGTAAGATACCTCTGTTTAAAGTTATGCACATATTTAAATTCAAACTGAAATAAAATATCCTTTTTGCTAAGAAGCAATGCCTTGGCCTTTGGTCAATATTTTGACCTTTAGAGGCCGCAAATATTTGATTGGTGCAATGCCTGTGGGTGGGCACTAAAAATTGTTTATAATCACTTCATTTCCAACGGCCACACAGGGAGTTAACCACCTCAGGACCGTTGCCATTGCTTTGAAGCATCTGTGATTTGAGCAATTATTCTGTGAATAGACAGACTTAGTTACTCCGTGTGGTGATTAGATTCATGAAATAATTTGCAGACTGCTGAGGTTACAGGGCTATCATCACAACTGGAGAGACAGTTAACACTAGCCTAGCTTGCCATCCTCCTTTCTATTGTCAAGTCATTTTTATAGCCCAATATCACAAATTTGCCTCAAGGGGATTTCCGTCTATACAATATAAGACATCCTCTATCCTTAAACTAGAATTCTTCCTTTTTACGTGTGTAACTACAGTGATTGTGTGTTGGGTTCTGAGTGCTGCCAAACTGTGGTCAATACTCTGCCTGAACACATCCTGCGTAAACAGAGGCAGAGCGGTGAAGCTGCTGCTGCTGCTGCATTGCTAACATGCTGCTCGTGCTACGGCCTCCTGTGTAGACACGATGTGAGTGTGCAGACATGAACAGAAACTAATGTCTTGTTGGAAACAGTGCTAACACCAGTAAGCCAAGTGAACCAGTTGGAAGCTAGTTAGCCTAGCTTGTTGCTTGTTTCCATTTTCCGTGTGGAATACAAACTTAACAGCAAAACAGTTACTGTTTAATGTTAGCAAGGTGCTATACAGGCCTATGACATATTCCAGTCCACCACAGAAGTTGCCACTGCGTCTCCTAAGAAAGCCAGCTCTCAGATGTCAGTCAACCACTCTCACGAGAAACCCCCACCCAGAGGCTTGAACCGTAGACATTGTTTTCACGCTGTAAAAAATAGGCTTTATCCTTTTTGGAAAAATGGATAAGTATGCACAATAGCTGCAGTATCATAGTTTATATTTTCTTACAAAAAAAGTGAGGAGAATTCAATTCTGTTCGTAATTTGATTTACTTGACAGACACTGCATGAACCTTGTATCCTGCACATGCATGCATCCGCCAGTGCGCATGTGCTAACGTGTGAATGTGGTTGTGTACAACATAATGACCCACCAGCAGAATTGCACATCAGGCAAATGATAGACCAGCAGAGATAAAGACTGTTCTTATGTGCATGTAATTCAAACAATAATCTGCTGTGGACTCCTGCCAAACTGGGCATCTTGTCTGTAATCACACTACTCACATTTGCAAAAGAAAAGAGCGTCAGTACCTGTCTTCTTCCAGGCTCTTGTTCTATTTACATTCTTCATTAATAATACATAAAACCCTTTATAACAGGGATTCTTAGTCTTTTATTATGTGACTAATGTGAATCAAATGTATAAATGTATTTCTTGTCCTGATACTCAGGTGTATTTAAACATGTTAGTATTGTTATCATGTGGTGTCACATAGTCCTTAACTTTGGCCAGGCTGCATTTTCCATTCTCCTTCTGTAGGCCTATAGAGTCATCTCTACAAAATACAGAGTGTGTAAGATTTTAACATCTTCCTCTGACACATGAGTGTGAGTGTCAGCTCTGTGGACAGCAGCGTATTTGTCTCTGTCAGCAGCCCTTCAGTGCCAGCAAGAATCAAAAACTGTGGAATAACAATCCAGGAAACCAAACATGCAGAGGAAGTGAGTGAAAAATGTTCTTTAGTGAGATATGTTTGTCCTGCATTGGAAAGAGTTTGAGTTTTAAAAAGGAGAAACTGAATAATGGGTTTGGAGAATCGTGGAGTTAAAAAATATAATTACTCCCGAAAATAATAGTAATATGGATGACAAAATACCCAGGAAGCAGTTATCTGTGCTGTTGTGTATGAACCAGGCGTTGTAGTGAATTACTGTCAGTGGCATCGGCTTACTGGAAGAGGTTGTGGGTCTTACTACTTCACCCACCAACAACGGTGTATCCGCCCCTTAAATTATTCAGTGTACAACTGCAGCATAAATAAAGTCAGTACAAATGAACTGAATTGAACTGAATGTTCATTGAACCTTGTTCCACATAATGTCTACTGTTACATTACCTCAAACCAGAGTGGGAGTCAAGGTGCCAGTGTGAATGCATTGAAGCAATGGTTGACCGTGGTTCCCCTCACAAGAGGGGACTGGGCTATTCAAAATAGATCGAGAGGGTGTTTTTTCACAAGTCAAACCTGAGACTTTTCCCTCTCATCTCACACTACCAGCTGTGTTTTTGTTGTCTTCCCCTCATTTTCTGTCTTTCTTTTCATTTCAGAATAAATGCTGACAGGGTCTTTCAAACATTTTAGAAACGTCTTTCTCTTCAGATTCTTTGACTATTGTTCACTTTGAGTCAAACTGTCAAAGCCTTCATGTCCAGACAATACATGTGTGAACCATATTTAAAACCTTACACATTGTACAGAGTCTAACCACACTCAATTCTTTACTCTGATTTGGACTGTGTTTATCCACGTCATGTAAAACAAACAATGTTGTGTGACTAATTGAGCAAAATGTATTGTGCAGATGTGTCTACACTGGATGAAACCAGAAGTCAATGTGCACATATCTGCTTGACAAATCATCCCCCCCCAACACTCCCCCACGTCCTAAACTCTAGACCTCCCCATACACCTCCTTCGGCCTCTCTGGGGAGCCACTTCAGGCAGCCTGGCTCCAGTGTTCTGTACTGAGAGCCAGGGGGTCTCCATGGAGGGCATACCCAAATTGTGAGTCCCTCCTTGGGGCACAGATACACTCATCGCCCTGGAATCAGAGTGGAGGAGGAGGAACATGTGTGGTCATAAAAACGGTATAAACATAGTTAATGAGTCACAGTAAATCCGTGATCTTGGCTGACATTCTGTGTTGCTTTGTGGAAACTTAGGCAAGGAAGAGCAGAGGAAAAGGTCTCAGATTGCACTCATTATCTGTGTGCAATCTGTCTGCCTCTTATAAATCTCTACGTAAATATAACCTGCAGTAATAAGCGCATCACCTGAACTGAAAATGAGAGCAATAGATAAAAGGTTGACGTTCTAGCACTTACGGCCATTAACATCGCTAATACAACAAAAGGCTGCTATTTCATGCAATATATTGTACGTTACTCAGAATCCATCTCTGTGAAATCCTCATTCCCAATACACAGTCTTTCCCTTTAGTAGCTTTGAAATAAGATTAAATATTGTCTCCCACAGTATCTCTGCTGTATCTGTCTCTTCCAGTGCTTGATTGAAGCTACTTCTGTAGCTGTACATTAGAGTAGTATGAAAAAATGAGTGAAAAAAATCATGTTTTATGGCTGCACCATTACAAGAAATGTTAAATCGATTTGACATATCCTTGTTACTTCAGCTTTAGCAAAGCACACTTTTACACTTAAGTTACCTGATTTCTACTCTTCAACACAGTATACGTCAACTGTTAATTACTATACTACTTTATTCATAATAACTATTTTTTGCCATGCTAAATGGTGCTTTTCATTGTTGCCTAATGGGAATTCATCACTTTCCACTCAACAAATGTGTCCATCTACTGCACAACATACAGTGTAACATGTATATAAAATGGTACCTGGTGCTTTGTTTAATAAGATAGCAACGGCTGACACTTTCACTCAACAACTACGAATGTTAACAACGTGAGCCAATCTTTACCAATGCAGCTATGTTCATTCTTCTCTGTAGGCTTCTGTTTTCCTCTCACTGTCACAGATTCATTTGCCAATTGCCCTGTTAGAGACCCGCAGGCCACATAGAGCCTGTTGCCCTCTGACCTCTGGGAGGGGTTAAGTATGGGAATGAGAGGGTCACAGAGAAGCTAAGGGTTAATTGTAGTCCCTCTTAGAAGTAATCGCCAACATCACCCACGCCAAGTACCCTCCCCACTGCCTCCCAGCCTACACACACACACACACACACACACACACATTTGACACCAATCCAGCTCTCTATCCTCTGCAGTGTCCCTTCATTTGGCCTGCAGGCAAACAGTTCCCCTTTTTTTGTAGACAGATAGATGTTCAGCTTGTTTCCTGCTACATATTTAGCATACCACAGAGCAGTAGAAGGTCAGGCCTTGTCCAAGCCTCTCCCTCTGGGACTTGATATGGACTGTACCCCTGGGTCACCCAAACACACAACCAGACCATAGTCTCAGACATTCAGACATCCTCACTGGACTGAATACAGCAGGGACCCAGCGCCATCTTCTACTCTGTTATAGCACAGAACACATGATGACACATGAATGATGCCAGCTAATGGGAGGATATCTGTAGGAAGAGGAATGTTAATAAGAATGGATTTTGTTTTTTTCTTAAACAATTGCAGTTTGTCACCCTATTTGAGCTTTTCATTAAAAGGACAGTGTGTAAATGTGTGTGCGGAGTGCCATGTATTTGCGTGTGCATTCATGTGAGGCAAAATGGATGCGATGAGAGGACTGGATTGAGCGCAGCAGGGTAAAGAGGGCCAGATGTAGAGACAGAGGAAAGCCAGGTTGGAATGGAAGGGTAATTGGCTGAGATGAAAAATGAGAGTCCTTGACCTCTTGTTACCTCCAGGGATGGCTGATAGCATGAGAGCCCATCCAATCACCCCATCCCTGTGATACTCCCTCACCCATAAAGATCTTTAACTACAGGGATGGAGGACAGGAGAGATGAAGGTAAAGACAGGCGGTGGAGCTCAGGGGGGAGTCACTTGGTTGCTCTTGGGCGTGGTCATCTTTTATTGTGTGTGTGTGTGTGTGTGTGTGTGTGTGTGTGTGTGTGTGTGTTAGGGTCTCAGCTGTCTTAGCCTCCATTAGTCTCTAATAGGGCTGTCACTCTGGGCTTTTAACTCTGCTTGTTAGCATGGCAGACAACCAACAAACCCGCTGCCCCTCGCTTTCTGCACACCCAGTCCCAATCCCGCAGATGTCCCCATTAGCATTGCTTCCCACCCACCTGCTCTTCCACGTCTCTGCACTTCATGTGCAAACATACACAAGCATGCTGGATGAGACGAGTCCTACCTCAACCGCAACACCTGTGGGGAAAAGATTCAAGACAACTACATGCAGGCTTAGTAATCTGATGTTTTAGCGGGAATTCCCCAGCGTCCCCAGTATGACCTGCTGTGTCTGTGTGCAGCGTGGTGACAGGTGTGTCTGTTAATTAAAGCTCAGAGCTAATGACAGGGCGGCAGACCTGAAGCCTGGTTGAAAAAAAAAGGGATCCAGGGGATGGAGAATTACCGGGATGAGTACACTTGTAGGGTGAAATCCTCACTGTTGACAAATGACTAATACGTTGAAGAAAAGATTGCACTTTTTCTTCATCTTATATTCAATTATATGTTTTCAATTAGCTAAAACAAACAAAGTTTAGTTGAATGTATGGTTGTTGTCACCGAAACTGCTGGTCAAGGTATTCCTCAAATCTGAGAGAGTGAAGGAGCAGAAAGACATAGTGGCCAAAGGTGAATTGAATAAAAGGAACACAATGTTTCTTTAAATAGGCTAAGAGTTTCATCATTAGCCCACAATGGCAGTAATAACCTTAAGAAATTCAAAAATTTTTATGCGAGAGAATCCACAAAGGGCCATAGTAAAAGAAACAATCTGAACTTTTGTGGTTTATACTGTTGCAGGAACGTAGCAGCACACGATAACGTGGAACTCTGCAGCATACGTTGAGACAATGGCAACAAAATGAGTTAATTTATTGACCAATGGATACTATATACCATGAACTAGTACGGAAAGGGGACAAACAGCTCAGATATATGTGAAGGGAATTAAAGAAGAAAAAAGCAGAAACAGGGAAGGATTAAACCCAAGAGAGCAGGCAGCTGTGAGGAGGTGCAGTTTGTCCTTGTTAAACTCACAGCCATATGGCCGGCATCTGAGCTGGTTCTGGAGGTGATTTTTATAGCTGCTTTTATAGCTTGGCAAGCTCGCACTGCTCCAATGAGAGAGTGCCTGCCTACCTGCCAGTGCACGCTCGCCATTCAGCTGATGGGGAGGAATAAACATGAATAATGTCCTGAACTTTATTCTACATTTGGAATATTAAAAAGCACCAAGATCCTATGCCTTGAAAAGAGATTAATTTGGATATAGGGTTGGGGCTGCTTCCCTGTCCTTCCCCTTTTGTCTTTGTCACATTTTTTTGTCCACTGCTCTATCCATCATCCATTCCTCCAGGCTTTTTGCACTATTAAAGGTTCATGGTAAAATGTGTCCATTTGAAAGGAAAACAAACACTGTTGATTTCAGTCCTGTCTTTCCCCACCCTGATGGATAATAGTATTATGCTACAATAGCTGTGCACTAAAGACCTGTGCAGTGGTCACTAGTCTTCGTCGAGTGGGAACAAATCACAGTTTAGCTTTCACCAAGAAACAATTTAAATGTTTCATTATACAGTGGTTCTCCATCACATGTACCCTATTACTTGGCCATTATAATCAATGATAAACGCTTAATATATCATTCTTCCTGATAATAACAACAATAATTACTGCATTTTTAAGATAAGAAAATGCTTCACTATGTGCACACACACAAATAAAGTACTTTAAGATCATTGTGTGGTCGTTTTTTCTTCCTTAAATAGCAGAAGAAGTGTTCCTTCTAAGTAAAACCACACGATGGGAATCTGTCTTCATTCATACTCACACACATGCATTATATCTGCATGCAGCTAATTTCTTTTCATCTTTTCCCACAAAGTTAATTTTGCTGCCGTTGTTGTTTGAATTGCCAAGTCTCTCCACCAAATTGCATTTCTCAGGCATTTCTCTCAACGTTTGAACTGGAAATATGAAGGGGATCAGGTTTCCACTGAGGGGAATTGGAGAGAGTGTGTGTATGTGTGTGTGTGTGTGTGTGTGTGTGTGTGTGTGTGTGTGTGTGTGTGTGTGTGTGTGTAAATGGAGGTTTCTTGTCCTTTGTGAGACTCTTTTGTGGACAGACAGATGCTCCACACACATATGGAGAGGCATGGATTGGACAGGTTGAGATTTAGTTTTTGCTGTTGTGGTAAAACTGGTCAGCAAAAAGGGTCCAGGGTTAAGAAAGTGAAAAAACTTGTGATGTGTGAAAACTATGAAAGTAAAAAATAAATAAAAACGCCACCAACTGTTTCGGTGTGACCAACACATAATGTTGGCACAATAGTGGATGGAAACACACAGCAATTCATACTTTCTTTTGATAAACTCTTTTTTGTTATACTTTGACACTTACCTGCATGATAAACCTGAATCATTAACAACAAATAAAGTGTTAAGCTACAGAAATACAGAAGCTTTCCTAATGCACATCAGAAAGAGTGCAATCTTAGGTAAACTCTTTAGTCTTTGATCTGTTCTCAAGGTCTCTGTCAGAAATTATCATCAAAGCTATATCCACCAGTCAGCTGTCTTGAGACATGTGTTAGAGTTCAAAGTGAAACATACACTGACGCACATGTTGGCCGCAGAGGTGATTGAGAAAAGCGATCGTTTATCTCTGTGCCAGGTAACCACATCTGTGGGGCCTGTGTGCATGTTTACATCATGGTAAGATGGTAAGCCTCAATTTACCATACTACCTTGCTTTAACTCTCTCTCTCTCTTTCATCATGACGTTGTGCTGTGGAGGACTTGTGGATCATGGCCAGCTCAAACAGTTCCCCCTCTCTTCCCACCATCGCCCCTCCCACTTACTGTCACATCAAACCTGACCTTCAGAAACTGACTGCAGGCCCACTTTAAGTGCGTGTTGTGGTTTTGGCAAATGGCAAAGAGGGGATATGTAGGAGGGAGATTTCACGAATCCAGCTGGAGAAGAAAAGATGGTTAAAAATACTTGACTCAACAGCATTCATGCAGATAGGCAGGCACAACCGAGAGGAAGGAGAGGAGCTGACAAAAAGGGTGGTACAAAGCTGAAATCTGAACTCCTGCCAAGCTATTGTAAGAGTAGCTGCTCCGCCTGCAGCTGTCCTGGTAATCTTTCCCACAGCTCGTTCCCCCTCCACATCTGTCCTCGTTCCTCCTCCTCTCCACTCACGATCTAATCACCAAAACAGAGAAGCTTTCTTAGTCCTAAAAAAATCTGGCCACACACGAACCTGAGGGTACCTCTATGCCCAAACACACGCCTGTGTGATGGATTGATATGTCGCGAAATCTAAAAGTGTGCATTCCAAAGAAAGAGAGAAGCAAGGTGGGAATATCTCTAGGTTGGTGCACGCAGGGAGGAACGGAGGAGAAAGGAGGGGACGTTTAATGGAAAATGGCCGCATGCCAAGTGGCAAAGTGCCCTTTCAGCTGTCTGCTTGTTTTATACACACTCCTCCATCACAAACATCTCATCGCTAAGGACAAGCAGTGCGTGCGTGTGTGCGTGCGTGCGTGCGTTCCTGCAGTAACTTGTTCCGTTGATTTGACCATAAAATGTAAAAGGCTTTGTCTTGCAGAGGGGTGGTTAAGAAGCAACTATTTCGTTCAGGACACAAAGATGTGCAATTTAGAGTGTTGCCTTACTTCCTGTCAGAGACTCATAAAAAGAGATGATAACACACTCATGGAGCTGTGCCTGGCACAAACCTCATGACAAGGTTGCTAATGTGTGTGTGTGTGTGTGTGTGTGTGTGTGTGTGTGTGTAAACAAACTCATCAAACTCCTCTCCTTCTTGTCAGCATTCAAAGAAGTGTATTGTCTGCTCTTATCTGTGCATCTGTGCAGCTGCAAGGTTGTAGTTAAACCTCTTGTTGCCTCCTTGCTTTTAAGCTGTGATTTATATTCACCTCTCAACTCTGACAGAACAGCCAAAGACTGCATATTAGTGAATGATGAATGCTGCTATTGATGGGGACGCTGGGGTCATCTCAGACTTTAAGCCAACTCCCCTACAGACCTAAAACCTGAATTAATGTGGGGAGAAACATAAGTGCAGACACTTTCATACAGGACTGGAGTCCTCACTAACTGCTTTGATGAGCATGAAAATGATCACCAGATCTCAACCCAGCTGAACACTGACTGTATGGAAAATTGTAGAGTGATGTGTGAGATAGCATGTTCTCCACCACCATCATCACCAAAACACCAAATGAGGGAATATCATTCGGAAGAATGGTGTTCATCAGAACAACCTATTCAACCTATAGTGCTCTAACTTAAAGGGCCAAGGTGGCTTTCAGACTGTAATAACTTCACCTTCAGTAAGCCCTACCAACTATTCATCCTCTAATCCTTTACCTAAACCTACTTATCCTGTGCAGGGTCACACTGGCCTAGAGGTGGGTCGCCAGACAGGACTGTATAGACGGAAACCATTCACAGCTATGACACACCTAATGTACTGTACAATGTACAATGTACTGAACCTACATGCATTTACACTGTGGGGGGAACCTGGAGGGAACCAATAGATTCAAAACGAGGACCTTCTTGTTGTAAGACCACTTACAGACTAACCACCGCGGAACCTACCAACTAATCCTTCTTCAGTTCAGTGATGCTCTCTGAATTGTTGTCACCATCTTTTTGTCACACAGAACCTTTTACAAAAAAAAGTTTTAAACCAGCAATTACTGACTTTATTTTTTGGCTATTTGGGTGCAGCACAAATAAGCTGTAAACCAAACACTGACACATCATCACCTTTTTTAATTGATATGGCGAACTTGTTAGCAAATTGTTGCTTATTTACACATCCAGCAGACACAGGGCAACATAATCATTCTTCTGTCCACCTGATGAATGTGGATCCAATCTTCACCCTTCTTTTACCTCTGTTTTGCTCTCCACTTAATCCTGAGGGTAATATCTGTCTCTTTAGCTGCTAAATTCTCTGTTACATTATGTGTTGTATGTTCACCAGTTAGTTGCTGCTCTCTGGTGCTGGGAAGGTAGCGTACTGTGTTTATTTTGGTGGAGAACAGCTGTGGACTAAATTAGGCTAATGAGAGCAGTGAGAATGAACCAAAACGAGCTGACGATCAGATAACCGAAACAATGAGCTGAAAGAGGCTAAATGGGTAACTGCAGAATCGGGTGATTATTGTGTGTGACGGGTTCGTCACTACGTTGTTTGGGAACCCTTCATCAAAAATCTACTCAAGAGTAAGAAGAGCGGATGTCAAAAAAGTACAAGTGCATAAAACAAGCTACTCAATCACTGTAACAAGGGTACTTGTGATAGATTGTTACTTTCCATTCAACATTTAAAATGTTAAGCACTTTAAGCTGCCAAACATGAGCCCTTCAACACATGTGTTAGTATTGGTATTTAACACTATTCAATGTGGTACAGTATAAGTATTGTTTCTTCTGTATTTAGAGCTCCCAGCAGAGTAGTGACCACAGAGAGTGCAATAAAACAAAGACTATTTTATTTCTCTTAAAAAGGGCTCTGTTTGCTGTTAAAATGCTGGAGCAGTGATCTGTAGTGTTTGCCCAGTGTGTGCTGTAAATGGTATCAAGTAGATTTTAGTTGCTATTTTGAAAAAAAAAAAAGTGCATGTTCAAAAATCCCCAACATCCATTATACTCCTCTGTGCCTGATTGTCAGTGACCTGACATGAGAAAACCTGACTGGGTACGGCCCAGCTGGAGCAACCCTAAAGTCCTCTGAGAACCAGAGTGACAAAGACTCACTGTGCTGGAGTGGCACTGAGAACTGCACCCTGGCAGCAGCTCTGAGACTAAACCAATGCTGGGCAACACTTGAAAAGATCTGAGATTTTTCTGCCTTCTTTTCACCTCCATCCACCTCATTCTATTTCCTAGTGGCGTCGTTCTGTCTTAGCTTTGCTGTGTTTCCTTCTGTCTGTCCCCCAGTGTCCCTGTTTGTCTATAAAATACATTTTCATATGTAGATGTTGTCAGGTTGAAAGACTCAACCTCTTTCTGTTTGTGATCATTTTCTTTTGCATTTCGTGTCTTTCTCTTTTCATTCCTCTCTCCCTCTTTCAGTATCAGCGCAATCAGATTTTCACTTTCCAAAATAGCTTGCCCTTTCACACAGTAATCCATTGGCAGCATTGTTTTTCAAAAGAGAGAGCGAAGGGAAAGAGATTTTCCTATTTGCACACATTTTTGCATCAAATTCCTTGACAACATTGCTGTGATGTCATCGTTGTGAGACGCCTGGACTGAGATCAGGTGCGCTGAGTTGGGAGCATGGCACTAATCCTGGTATAAGAGGCCTAAATGGCACCCGCTAACTAGCAGCAAGGAGGAGGGATAAAGCACTGAGTGCAGGTGATAAGACAGATAAGAGCAGACAGAGAGAGTCAGGCAGCGGGGAAATCCCTGCTGAGGTCATACTCCTATTCTGAGGCCAGAGCCAACCAAAGAATGTCTTGGACTGGGCTTCGGGTCTAATCACTTTATCCCTGCTTGTGACCACATCACTACTGTCCCAAACACCCTTATACAAATACTGTACCACAACAACAATTAATACAACTGAGGCCTTTGAGAGCGCTTTAAATATCAGAGGTTACTCAAACAAGTCACATTTTTGTTCCATTCTAGTGCCCACTGCCACTGAATCAGGTAGGTTTGTCCATAATCCAAGAACAAACAGCAAATATTTGACTTTCAGTTTGTTGTTCTGTGTCACAGATAAGATCAGGTATCACAAGTGAGGTGACTTTCACCCTCCAAGTTCTAACCCTAAAGCAATGGCATTAAAAGTGTTCCTGTACCTGTGCCACCTCTTTGGGAAGAAGAGATTGTTCATAAGCTTTTCTCTTGTAAGATTATATGTTTATATGTTAGAGCAGTATTTCAACATTTTGGTAAATATGCTTATTTGTTTTTTCTTGCCGAGAGTTAGATAAGAAGATCAATACCCGACTGAACGCTAAATACATAGCTTCAGCCAGCAGCTCAGTTTGCTTAGCTTAACACAAAGACTGGAAGCAGCTAGCCTGGCTCTGGCAAATAAATTATTTCTTGCCTGGGGGCAGTTGCCAGGCAATCAGCACAGAGTCCAGGAAGTTCCTGGTCACAGCCAAAAAACAGTCCAGCACATAACCCCTTGTAAACGGTGAATTGTCATTTTAATGCTTTGTTTTTTGTACTGATTACAGAAAAAAAATTTAAAGTTCATTAATTCAGAGGTGCTTGTAGGTGGATTTTGTTAACTTTGGACAAAGCCAGACAAGGTGTTTCCCTCTGTGTACAGTCTTTTTGGTAAACTAAGCTAATCATCTGCTGGCTCCAGCTTCATATTTACAGATATAAGAGTGGCATCTATTCGATATTTCTCATCTAACTCTTAGAAAGATAGCAAATAAGCATATTTCCCCAAAATGTGGAACTATTCCTTTAAGACAGGAAAAGTGATCAGCGAAGTAAAATCTCTTGCAAATCTAAAAAACAAAGGACAGTGTCTATAGTTTTTGCTTTTTTCTTATGTCACAATCATATCAGGAGTCTTTTATCATAATATTATCAAATGTAAGTGTGAAGTGAGAATGGCAAACTTCTTTAGTGTGTGCATGTGAATGTTAATTTCCAAAGTGAGTTTGCTGACAGCAGTTTGGTCATGTGACAAAGTTTGTGTTCAGCTGCACCCTCAGGTGGGATACAACCACGGCCATACAGACACCAGTAAAGGGCAGCTCCTGACCCTTGATGCCCTAAAGTTTCTGGTCAGACTGGAGGTGAGGAGCAGCCACCCCTGAGCAGCTTCATGTTCAGCATGTTAGCGATAGAGTTGACCTCAGCATCGTGATGGCCACTGGGTCAATGCAAGGTGTGAAGCCACTGACCCGATCGTCTACGCCATTGTTTCTTTGTGCCCAGCAGACGTTTGTTGGAACCTAAACACAAAAATCAAAGTCGCACCAGCTCATTCACACCCCACATTTCCTCCTCCTCAAATCCTTTGCCCTACCTATGTATAAATAAACATGTGTACAGGCGGTCGCCTCACCTTTCCTCCCCACCATCCCTTACTTAAATAAACATGCAGGGGGAAGCGAGGGGTTAATAGGGCCAAGTTTAGGGAAAAGGAGCAGAAGGGATGGAGCTACTGAGGCATTGGAAGGAGGGGTGGAAGGTGAGGGAGGCCCAGGGGAGCTCATTATATTCAGACAGAGGAGACATTAACTCACATACACACACTCTAACACACACCTCCAAACTTTTTTTAACACACACACAGAGACTTATTACTCTCTATGTGTAACATATGCTGGCTTAAAGCCCCATTAACACACAAAGTTTTATAAGCGTACTTATTGAAAGCAGTATCCCAGAAAACTCTGGTTCCTGGTGGGGTGAAGCCCGCAAGCTACTTTATAACATGAGAAAGGAGTGTATGTCTGCTCTCCAGGATATTGAACTGTATGTAGCAAAGACTTGGTGTCTTATATCTGTCATATAAAGGAGGGATTTTGACTAGAGTTTAGGAGAGTTTAATATTTTAATGCACTCTGATGTTCTTCATTAAAGAATTTTAAAGTATATGTGTTATTATAATAATAATATAGTGTTCTTTTAGTCATTTTCCTTGCCTCTCTCTCTATGTTAGCTTGGCAGTGTTTATTTACAAGTGCTTGTTTTATGATCATCGCTTTAATTGATAGTTAACCATGGCTCTGCTCTCCCACTGTTGGATAAACATAAACAAGTACTAAAGCAAAACATGTGTTACCATCTCAGCTCTTTGTGCATGTATGTGTGTGTGTGTGTGTGTGTGTGTGTGTGTGTGTGTGTGCGCGCGCACATGACCTGGGGTGTGAGAGCCAGGAAAGCCAGACTGGTTTCATTATACTCCAAACTAGCCCATTATGGTTAGGGAAAATCATCCAAACCTTAAACAGTTGCTATAGCAATGCCATGTCACTTCTATTTTTTTTCAATCTCCCGCGCTCCCCTCGTTCCCTTTCTTCCAATTTCTTCTCGTCCCTCACCTCCGCAGCCTCCACCCATTCTTTGCCCCCTCCTCCTCCGCTCTCTCCGCCATATCACACTCAATGCACACAAAAGTGCAAACTTCCACGGCACACAAGCTCAAGCATGCACACGCTCACACGCGCACACACACACACACACACACACACACACACACACACACACGTGGCACTTGTTCCCCCAGCTACAGCGTTTCACAGCCACCTTTCCTCTTCCCTCTCACACTGACCGCCCTTTGCTTTAAGAAAAATAAACCAGTGGAAAAGAATACAGGATAAAAAACAGCAACAGGTTTCTTAGGCCTCTATCTTTTTCCTCTCTGCTTTACTTTGTTAGGTGGTTCTTGTTCCACACAAATGCTTGGCCCCAACCTGCTTTCCTGTAAAGTCCAGATTTCTGTGTAGGGGCATGAGGAGTAAGTAAATCAGATCCTGTTGATGGTCAGTTTTAACCTGATTGTTAGCACTGGTTCTTGAATTTGTATCAACCTGGATGTTGGAAATGTTTCCCCTTGATTAGAGGAAGATTAAAGGGAACTTTGAGTCAATCATTTTTACTTTTCCTGTATTTATACTTTCTGTATGACCTTTAACTTCACTGACCCACTTGTGCATGATGTGCTCCAACTCATTCTGTCAGACAGTGTGAACTAAGAATTGGTTAGACATGGCAAATGCACTTTCTCGCTGATAATTAGATAAGGAGATTGATACCAGTAGCTTCTCATCTAACACTCGTAAGAAAGCGAATAAGCGTATTTACAAAAACCTTTTCTGTTCTTTCAAAGTAGCCTGAGAGAAAACATGGGAGAACTGTAAGTTAAAGGGTTAAATTGTAAATACCCCTTGAGAACACTGAGAGGGTGGCTTGAGGAACCTAAAATACACAGGTGCACATGCTGAAAACACCATTAATGACTTAAAGTGGTCTAGTAGTGAAGCTCTTTGTGGCAGGTCTGATGGTCTGCAATCCTTGCTGATGTCTCTAAGACTAAGATGTCTCCTCTTAATGGCAAAGTCCCCTGCGTTATGATCACACACACACACACACACACACACACACAGATGCACAATTTATTATGTGAGCAGCCATTTGCCTTGCCGCCATGATAAAGCTCTTGGCGCTCTACTGGGGTTGTTTTAAAGCCCAGACACCCTTAGCCATTACTCAGGTGATATGCCAGCGGCTGGTGATCAATGTGTCTCTAATAGAGAGAACGGGGAGGGGAGGGGGGCAAAAAGGGAGAGAAAGACAGCGATATTGATAGAGAGAGATAAAGATAAGCACAGAGAGTGATTGCACTTTTACCTTCTCATTCATCACCCTGTGCGTGGAGCACTAACTGGCCCTAACCTGGTCTGCAGTAATAGCCTGTCTGGATGCTGTATTTACGAGGTGCCATCAAAAAATTTATCTAGGCACTCGGATCATACACTTTCATCACTTTTATCTTTTTGCCTCTGCCTCTGTGTGCAGGTGTGTGTGTGTGTGTGTGTGTGTGTGTGTGTTGAAAGGCCTGTTGACCCATGCTTTAGCAGGAGTGAAGAAAGCTCGAGGGTGAGCGCCGACTGCGAGGCGGCTAATGCTCCTTAAAGTTCAGCCAAAACCTGAGGTCAACAAGCAGGTTTCTGTTTGCCTGCTTGACCTTCAATCTGTTTATCTGTGTCACTGTCTATCAGTACCTCTACCTTATTCGTGCTTAGTAAGTTGTTACACGGAAACTACTGCAGGTTTTACAGGAGTTTCTGATTGTAGCCACTTTAGAACGTAAGGAGGATTAAACAGCACCGTGAGTGAGAATGAAACAAAGAAAAGAACTTGACGGGGCACTGTTTTGTCTGTGTATGGGAAAGGGAAGCTGAAGAAGTGAAAACTTTGATAAGCGGGGTTGAGTGAGATGGGGGAGGTGCTAGTGTGTGTGTGTGTGTGTGTGTTTGAGATGTGGAGAGTGGGGAGGGTGAGAGTGCCAGGCAATGTAGGAAGGAGAGAAAGAAAGGGCGCGTCTGGAAAGCATCAAGCCATAGCTCTGCATTTGTGCCTAGTACATGTGCATGTGTGTGTTTTGTTGGTCCTCTGGTCTCTGGCTTGTTAACCTGCAGGTCATGGGCAGCTTCAATGCCTGGCACACAGCATGGGAATAATGACTTCTTCCATAGCAAGCATATGCTCATGAATAAACACACATACTGAGTGTGTTCAATGCGTTTTTACGCAGTTCCCTCTCTACGTCAACGGTGCGCAACACCTTTAAATGAATAGTTTGACATTTTAGTTTTCTGTCAAGAGAGTGGTATCAATCTTCTCATCTAATTATCAGCAAGAAAGTGCATTTACCCTGTCTAACCAATTCTTATTTCACACTGTCTGACAGTATGACATATATATGCTATCATTCGAAACTAAGTGATTAAGCATAATACCCAGAATGTCAAAGTATTCCTATAAGTCTGGAGATCTTCACAATAAGATTAATGTAACTGTAGGAGCTGCAAGCACAGAGCTTGTTTAGCTGGTAGAGGTCCTCTCTGGGTTATTACTTCTCAGGAAAACTGGAGCCTGGTGCATCTAAGAGGAAAACATCTTTTCTAAGATGAGTTTGGTGGGAGGCCACTTCTTTTAGAGCAGTGTTTATGTCTTTGATCAGCAGTATTATGTGATTGTGTGTGTGTGTGTGTGTGTGTGTGTGTTACAGAGAACATTAGAAAGAGAGAGACCAGCAGCTGGTGTGTTGTGTTTTGCCCTGCGAGACCTGGCTCGAGCTGGTGTTGTGTTACTGCACAGTGTTGCTGAGGCGAGGTGGGGTGAGTTGGCTCGATAGCCACAAAGTGAGGGGTGACAGATGAACAGGGGGGGAGGGAGGGTGGTTGGTACTGGGCAATTAAGCCAGCGTCTGACACCCAAAGCGCTTCTCATGCTCTGGCACAGGCTATTGTAGTCTGGAATTTGAGAAATGCATTTGATCGCTACGGTGTGTCTGTGTGGGTGTTATTTTGGACGACTCCTGCGGACAAAACAGCCACCAGAGAAGGGAAAGAGAGAAGAGACAGAGGAGGTGGAGGGCAAGGGTTACCTGATGAATACATGCACTTTCATCACACATTTGAGAAGCCAGCATCCAGAAGAATGTAGGCCCTTTTGTCTGTCGCAGAAGCTTTGCAATCTAATAAAGAGAAAGAAAATAAAAGAAACAATCCAAAAAACACAAAATATTACTGTCTCTTCAACTTCTCTGGGGTGATTATGTTAAGTGAGCAACTGATTAAAAAGGAAAAAAGAAGGATAACATTACACACATTTCACATTGTGTGGATGACATGAGTGAAAAGGAGGAGGGTCCAAAGATATGTTATCTGGCCCTCCCTTCTCACTCAAAGGGAATCCCATCTTTTCTCTTTGACCTCAGCATTCCTAAGACTCAGAGTGAATGCAAGGCCAGAGTGTGTGTGCATGCGTACGTACAGATCAGTGTTCACCTTCAGACTACTTCAAGTAATTAATACGATCCTCAGCCATGCACTTTTGAGGGTTGAATAACTCAAAGAGGAAACCTACACCTCAGTTCTGGCTTCAGTGTCTCCTCTACAGTTGTGGCCGGCCTGCTGAGATGAGTTGAAACTGATAAATGAGTGTCAGTTCAGTCCTTCATCTGTGTCTGTAATACAGGGATTTATAGTTTTATAAAGACATGCTTCTGTGCATTACTATTGATGTGATTTAGCTTTGTTGTTTCGATTCAGATCAGTTGAAATAAAAGAAAGATTAAAGGGAGAGAAAACGAAGGGGGGGAAAGGGTTTTGTGAAATAATGGATATTTGTATCTCTTTGAGCCTCGAACATATATGTGAGAAGTTTAGAGGGGAAATGTCTCTTTGGAGAAATTGCTAACAATTCATAGTCATCTGAAATGGGACAAGCAGCCACAGCCAGACGCTGCTTTATTGTAAGACAAATGACAAAACGACTACAAATGTATAGCAAAAGGGGGATGAAGTTTTGTAAGTCTCATCGTGTACTTGAAAAACTAGAAATGTGCCTCAACAACATTGCTTAAAGTAGATATTAGATTGATGTGGCTACTCCTCTTTTTAATTCATGGAAACATAAATAAAGGAGGCATTTCAGTGCAGGTGGTACCACTCCCTATCACTACAAATGTTAAGAACAGAATGGTGCTTACACCCTAACTGCTGTCAGAGGATACCATCAGTGGGTCAATCATTATGCATACACTGCCACCTATTGATACAAGATGACACTGCAGCAAAGGCAGCATGGTGATATACTGTATCTGTGTCAGGTTGTAGAAGGACACCTAGTGGTACAGTAGGTCAAAGCAGAGGGAGTTTCAAAGATTTAAAAGATTCAGAGGATATTTGTGAAAAGCGTGTTTATTGAAGGAAGGTGAACAAGGCACAATGACACTATAAATATGCCTAGATCATTGCTGGACACAAAGAAACTAGTCACCAAACCAATTTTCAAACCAGTCACCAAATGTGTGACTTATCGTCCAAGGAGTTCCAGTTGAAAGAATATTAAACTTGAACAGGATGCAGGTCTAAGTGTCTCTTCAGGGCTGGGTGTAGCGCAAGTATTTCTTCCCAGAAGGCAAATCTTTGGTGGTCACACCGTTGGGGAAAAGAGCAGCAGCTTCAGCCTCAGAGAGCGAGGGAATGACCATGACTTTGTCACCAGGCTTAAAGAGACACAAGAACAAGAGAAGTGTGTTTCAGGCTGCTGACTGACATGAACACATGGTTTAACTGTGTACCTACCTTCCAGTCGACAGGTGTGGCAACCTTCTTCTGTGCGGTGAGCTGCAGAGAGTCAATAACTCGGAGCAACTCATTAAAGTTTCTTCCGGTGGTGGCAGGGTAGAGGATGGACAGCTTCAGCTTCTTGTCAGGGCCAATCACAAAGACCTAAAGGGGTTTAAGATAATGCACAACACCGACAATATGCTTCTTTTTTATTCTGGTGATAAATATGTACACATACTGTATATAAGTACACAAAAAGTTGTCACTCGCCAGATGCATAACATATATATTGCCACATGAGGATATCACTGAGATCCAGCTAACCTAACCAACCAGCAGAAAGAAGAAAAGATAGCTTTTTACACTGTATTGCAGTGCTGAGCATGGAAAAAAATAAACAAACAACACACAGTAATTATTCTCACAGATATTGTGACTTCAATATGAGTCAAGTTTAGTGATAATGGTTAATTTTGACTGAAAAGAAAAAGGATGAGATTGTTGCTGAGGTCGGTACCAAGCAAGCATGTTGCCTAATGTGTGGAGAATAAGATTTGTATTCCTGGGGGATCTCTGTAGCACCACAACGCTTTATTTATATATGTATATAAAAATAAATACATTTTTTTAAAAAGAAGGTATGTTTTGACATATTTTAGCTTCATGATAAAATTGCAGCTCCTGCCATATGGATCTTGCAGTTGGCCATATTGCAATTTCGATAATATTTCAATTCATTCTTCAACCCTAGTATATGGGCCAGCCTTAGTTTCACAGGCGAGAAAGTGTGTTCAGGACAGACCATTTTTACTCACATTTGGCATCTGTTAATTCTGGATTCATGATACTGTCCTTTTTGTTTGATTACATTCACCTGCTTTTTTGCATAGCAAGACTGCATATCCAGCACCACTGAAGAGGCCATCACTGTGTGAGTGTAGAAAAGCAGGACAGGTTTCTTACACAGCGAGCGGTGAGGGGAATCCCATCCTTGTCTCTCTCATCGGGGTCCAGCATTCCCAGCTGGACGGACAGCTCTCTCTTGTCATCAGCGATGATGGGGAAGGGCAGAGCACTTTCAGCTTCACTGTTAAATGCCATCACATCCTATACAGAGGGGAGAGACACATTCAGCCTTTACACCTTTGTTAATGTCCGTCAATATCCTAAGTTAATCATTCACTCCATCCTGACAGCATTCTTCATCATTGCCGCACAGGCTCGATGAGTAACCACAGACCTTTGACCTTTACCTCATGCATGAGCCATAAACAGTTTATCTACCTGACACTTGCCAAGTGAACATTGCCTCTTGGACAAATCAGTGGCCTTTCTAAGGAGGCGTTTATTTTAATGTGGCAACCCAGTTAAAAGCCAATCACAGTGAATCCGGTCTGTGTTGAAAGTAGGGATTAACTCATGAATATCCGAGCCCTCAGATTCCACCCTATACCACAGGGGCACGTGCACAATTACCATGCTGTTCTGAGTTATTTATTTATTATATATACACAATTATAATTATCTTGACTGATGGTTTAATTCCACAGATCTACAGTTCAATTACATTTACTGTAGCTAATTTTAATCAAGTTAAAAACGTAATTAAAATAAATTGTTAAAATCAATAACATGTAATTAATTCAGTTAAAATAAAAATATGATTCTTTAACTTTGATTGAAATAAATTAAATGAAAAAATAATTAAATTACAAAAAGATTTGAATAAAATAAATTGAATTTAATGGATTAAATTAAAATACATTAAATGAATCTAAACAATTAAACATATAAACCTAATTCACAGACAGCTGAGATATTTCAAGTTCATCACCTGCATCAAAAGGCATTTTTCCAAGTGATGGAGAGCTGTGCAAACTGATATCTGCGGTATTATTGGATTATTTCAATTTGAGATTGGATAAATTCATTTTTGTATTTTTCCCCAAAACACTGACAAGTGTATTGAGTCCAATTTACAAAGAAGTTATGGTCTTTTTGACTCCAGTACACAGCTGAATTGTTTCTATTTTCTCTTTATGTCCAGTGTTAATATTGAGGATGACCCAAAACAACAAACTGTGGTCCCCGACACTCTGGCCACCTCTGCTACCACAGTCTCAGCTCCAGCAGAGGCTCTAGTAGAGAAGGCTAAGAAGGCTCTCTAGTGACATAGGAAGGTATGATTATCAGAGCTGAATATTGCAAGTAATGACAAAAATGGTGCAGTCATTTGTGTCCGTCTCAGCTGTATTTAACTGGGTTTATGTTTTTATACCCAACAGAGAGCTAAACAGCAGACTCCTGTGAAAGAAGATGTTGCAGAGGACACTAAGCTGCCACCTTCTGCCACAGAAAATAGGTAAGAGATTAAACACATTTTGTTGGTGTTCCTTTTGTGTCATTTACCACCCTTGGTTTCATCGACTGGACCATACAGTAGAATAACATCTGTGTTTCCCTTTAGGACCAGTGTCAACACCATCAAGGAGTCTGAGGGAGAGGCTGGTGTCCAGGAGGCTTCACCCACCCCTGACACTCCAGTCTCAGCTGGAACTGAGACTGAAAAGAAAAAGAAATCTTGGTGGCATCGCCGCAAGGTACGTTCCACAGAGCTGAATGCTGCTAGTGTTACCAGCTGACCATACTGTTACAGTAACGTGGATTCTGCATGTGTTGTGAATATTAGCAATGCAGAAGCAGTACATTTTTCTGCATTTAACTGTTTTAATTTTGTACTTACAACCAACAGAAGCAGAAGTTGGAGTCTGTATTTGAGACAGATGAAGGAGCAAAGAGAAGCAAAGAGTGTCGACCCAAATAGCGAGTCCACCAACTCTGGCTCAAATGTGCTCAGTGACTACCTCCCCATTCAAGTCCAGGCAGTCCAAGGCAAACGATCATGGTGGGAGTCTACAGAGAGAATCTGTCAACGTCGGTCTGCAGGCAAAAATATATGGACACCTCACAAAGCAGTTTACATCAGCCAGAACGAAAACCCTCTCCAGAGAGGAGCTAGCCTGCCTCAGGTAAGCACCTGCAAACACACTCATGTATACACGCTGAACGCCGATGTATTGCTTTCATACTTGGATGTACATAATGTTGTCCCAGGTTTAGTTCTGTCAATCTTCACTCCTAAAATATGTCTGAAACAAGAAAAGCAGCTCCAGTCTGACTTCGGTCCTCTGTCTTGTTGTGTTTAAGGATCCCCAACCTGCCACAAACGTGTTATTTAAACTCAGCACTGCAAGGCCTCCTGACACTGACTCTTTTCATTCAGGAGATCCACAACCAGCAGGAGTTCTCACACCGAATCTCAGCTCATGAGGTACAGCACCTCAACACACACACACACCACTCTTTTCTCCTCTAACATGAAGTAACAAGAACTTAAAACTTAGATTATTTATCTTGTTTTAATATTACTTGTCTTCTGTCCTTTCCTCTTTGCTCTTTCCAGAGGGTTTGTAGAGGTTTGAGTCTGCCTCTTCAACAACATGGCAGGGGGAAAAAAAAAAAGTGTCCTTGCCTGCTTTAAAAAGACTCTCGCACACAGCATAGCACCACACAGATCTTTACCTCACTAGTTTTAGTTTAATGTCCACCTTCTGAAACTCTTTGGTCTGTATGTTTGTGTGCAGGATGCCATGAGTTCCTCAGCTGTGTGCTGGTCTGTACATCCATCAGCGGTGGACATGGGCATGAGTTACACCTGCCCTGTTAATGCTCACATTGGCAGCAGGACCTGCAGGGGCTCTGAATATACAGCCACAGACATTCTTGTGCCATGTGCATGATGTTTTTCCATGTACTGATGTGGTAGAAATCCTCTCAATCATGATTAAATCTGTAGCCATGTCTTAATATGAATTTATTTTACAGATGTGGCGTGCAATCCAAGAGGCACGAAAATTCCATAAACTTGTCCCTGGACCTGGTGCATGGAGCCAGTGTTTGCAGGAGTAGCTCTCCTGCTAATTTACCCCAAACACTCTGTT
Source organism: Nannoperca obscura (assembly GCA_036024295.1). Lineage (NCBI taxonomy): Eukaryota > Metazoa > Chordata > Actinopteri > Centrarchiformes > Percichthyidae > Nannoperca > Nannoperca obscura. The sequence continues at coordinate 42,684 of JAVQJL010084120.1, forward strand.
CTCACACTCCACAAAATGTTGTGAATTTGTATGAAATGTGATTTTGACATCATCCATGAAAAGGTTTAAACAAAAAACCTGCTTCTTGCTCCTGTTCCCCGCTGCAGGAGGGCCAGTTAGAGTATTGGTGCGAGTGTGATGCTGAGGAGTCGTCACAGCAGTGGTCATTCTTAACCCTGCGTGAGTAATATCGTTCATCTCCACAGTGCAGTCACTTCCCTCCTTCAGTCAACTCGTGATCTGACCCTCTTCTCTCCACTTCTTCCTCCTCTTCTGTCATAGTATTGATTCAGATTCACCCGATCATTTAACAGCCCCATCTTTTTAATCAAGGGAGCTGGTGATGAATCCTGAGTCCAGCATCACAGAAAAGGTAAAAGCAAATGTTCAGTAAAGAGAAGGCTACGTTTATTATCGAACAGCATTTTTTGCGGAAAATAAACTGATCTAAGAACAATTCTTTTAGGAAACACATATAAGGAGACCTTTCTGTCATACCTACAGTACCAGCAGCCAGATTAAATGTGTAGCTGTTAGTAACGGTGTTCTTCTCTAGACAAAGACTCGCTACTCTCTAGTGAGCATGTGGGCTCCACAGCTTACTCTGGTCTGTGTTGGGTGGTGTTTGGCAGCGTTGCGTGTTAAAAATAAGTCTAAAGGTGCTAAATGTGTCACAGCTAAATGAAGTAGATATAGTAGTTATTGTGAATGTACATGTGCATTCGTCTTGTGCTTGTTTGCACACGTGTTATCTTTGGGGGCACTGTGATTGGAGTTTCAAGTTGTGTCTATATTGTGTGTGTGTGTGTGTGTGTGTGTGTGTGTGTGTCCAACCTTGCTCCAGTTGCGGTGATCCTCAACACTGTCAATGGACAAGGCGATCATCTTCACACCTCGTTTCTTGAACTCATCGCTGATCCTAGCCGCGCAGGCGAGCTCAGTGGTGCAGACAGGAGTGAAGTCTCTTGGGTGGGAGAACAGAATACCCCATCTACAGAGGAAAAGACAAAGAAATTAGGTCTTTTTATTTCCACACATTATTTTTCTGGCTCAGAAAAATAGATATGGTCATCGTCATGCAGCAGTCTACACTCACATATTCCTTTTTAAAAGCTGGCCATGTTGTGTCATTCTATGCACATCTTCAAGAAACCAAGTCGACTAAAGGTCAAACCAGCACAGAGTTAAAATAATATTTGCTTCCATGTCCCTGATCCTTGAATGCACGTTACATAGCTAATTTGACGTGTCTTTACGTGTACATTTATTCAGTTTAATGTGGGATTGTTTTTGCATTTATGTCTGTCGTGGTTATGCATTTGTGTCTTAATGTACAAAACATTAAACTGTCCAGAATTTAAGAAGAGGCAAAAACACTGATAGGAGAAGAAGCAGTGGGAGTTGAGACAACAGAAGAGGAAGAAATGTCTATAAAAAGAGAAAGACATAACATTAAGTCTCAGTGGAGGAAATTCCAGCCAAAGTTTGAAGCAACAGGTGTCCGTGAATCTGGCAGACTCAAGCTCAAGAAATGAAATCTAGCTGTGAAGAATTAGACGGACTTGAGTTTTCCTGCAAAAACATTACTGGGCATGAGTGTATCACTTGAAATTGTTGGCATCACATGAGTTTTCTGCCTGGTGTGTGTTGTAACAATCACATGAGGCAGCAGGCAACAGAAAAGCTTTGGTCCTCACAGGCATTGTGGTCAGCTGATAATGGAGTGACCAGAAACCCAGATTAGACTGGGACAGTCCCAAAAAAGCCTTGACAATGACATTGAGAGAAATGGGTTCAGACACTGCTGTTTCTAACAAAATAATTTGATTTGTTTTGCCGCTTTAAATTTGTATTAAACATAGTTCACACATGGGCTATTCGAAGACAAGTGATACTTGGTTTTTACTCTGCTGGGATTGCTAAATTGCAGCTTTTCCGGTTTGCTACCATCCATGGCTGAAAAACACAATGGACCTTTAAACTAGGACACATTTAAACAGATGGTGGCCTCTCCTATTCCAACAATTATTGAGGAAATAAGGAAGTTATAATCCAGTTAGCATAACTGGATGGTTTCATTATATGGAGAGGTGTAAAGTTTAAACAGGTTATGTACACACTATCTGCTAATTCACTGTTTCCCAACCTGGAAATAAGGGGGGGAAACAAGAGAATAGAAGATGGTGTCAAACAAGTAGAATTAGGATTATTTCAAAACGTTTTTATAAAAAGGCTTTACTTTTCATGTTGTTCAACCCACAAGATGTGAAAAAAAGCATTCAAATAGCATATTGTAATAAGATGTTGGAGCATAATTCACTCTGCCTATGTCCAACCAAGGCAATAGTATTCAATTTCTATCTGAGATTACACCAAAAACAGCTGAAACCAACAGGTTTGGACATTAAAGCGATTGGTGCCAACTTCACACTAACACATATAATGCAGGCCTTGTCTGAGTGTGCTTACTCCTCACTAATGACTACATAAAAGCGCTGCTGCCATTGCTTTCTTTATAGTCTACAGCTAGGACAGCTCTATATTGATCTTAGACGT
>JAVQJL010084123.1:0-20152 GCA_036024295.1 Nannoperca obscura
GACTCTATTTTCTATTCATTTCACAACGTATGGTGGTGAATAAGTGTGACTTTTCATGGAAAACACAAAATTGTTTGGGTGACCCCAAACTTTTGAACGGTAGTGTATATATATACTGATTTATAGATAGAATTGTATTTTGCAAATTGTATTCTTTGCATGCTCTCACATAAAACGAGGTGCTGTGCAGGATTCGGCCCAGGGGCTTTGAGTTTGATACATGTGACATAGATAATGCATAGACTAAAATAAAATAAAATGGGAAATGTAAAAACATACAATTATTTTCCTATAAGTGAGAAGAAAGAGCTCAGCTGAAACAGGAGCAGGGCAAGAGGCGGCTCAGAGAGCGAAATAACAACGCAAGGTAACGAAGGAGCAGCATGGAGGAGGAAAGGAGAGAGCATGTGACAGGGGGAGAAAGAAATTATAAGCCGAGCGAGAGGACGGATAGGGAAGGGTCGGTGTTTGGGGGGTGGGGGGTGAGGAGCATTTGAGGATTCATCTCTTGCTGGATAATTCCCAGGAGGATCTCTCTCCAACACTTGAAAGCTGTGAAGTGTGCGGTTCTGCTCATACTCCTCCTGGTAATTGGAAGAGGAGAGGGGGGGTATTGGGGGAGGGGGAGGAAAGGATGGTCAGGTAAAGAAGGGAGATATGGAGGTAAGAAAAGGAAAGAAGAGGAGGGGGTGGTTGAAGCAGTTAAAGCATTTGGAGACGAAGCGGAAAAGGAGGACAAACGTAGGAAGAGAAAGAGGAAAGAACCACCTGACCTGTAACATCTTTCTTTCTTCAATCTGGTTTACATCTCTTTTATTTTTGCTCATTAGCTGCTCCATCCCTCCCTCCGTCCCTCCCTTTGCCGGCGATGACGTGTCTGTGGTTGCAGGCATCTTCTAAAACATGGCCGCAGGCGTTTAATCATTGATGGAGTATTTTCTTCCATGCAGGCAGGCCAGCGGGCAGCCCAACTCACTCACATGCGTCAGGACCTGCTGATTCACTCTCTGGGGCACACACACACACACACACACACACACACACACACACACTTAGATGCAGGCACAATACAAATGCAAACAGAAATGCACACACAGACACAGATAAAATGTAGCCTGAATGTGATTGTGGCTATCCACATGTGTGCCTGTCTAGTTTATCCCACCGGGGATTGTGAGGCCCAATCAGCAGCAGCGAGCCCAAGTAAAAGCAGTGAAGATAAAAGCAATTTATTTGAACAGAAAAAGAAGACAAAAAAATGTGTTTGCATTGGCTCCAGGCCTGCACGCCACATATGTCTCTACAGCTTTATACGTCCTTCTGCTAGACTCAGTAAACATCTGGCTCTGCTGTTCTTTAAAAAGTAAATACACTTATATACTGTATCCTCATCCAGTACACTGACAGGTGTAGAGTGACACAACTGGAATTTTCACAACTATGGAAATGTGACTGTAAGTTTATTGCACAATAGAGTGCAATATTAAGATTTATGCAATATTCTGAGGGCACTATATAGTGCATGTTTCACCCTCAGAATTCGGACACTCAAATACATTTAATGCAGTGCAATACATCGTCAGTAGGTAATGAATTCAGGCACAGCCATGAACACGCTAAACTAAGATGGTGAACAAAACCAATATATTATCTGAACATGTTAACTTTGTCATTGTGAGCAAGTTAGCATGCTGATGCTAGCATTTAGCTCAAAGCACCACTGTGCCAAAGACTCACCATGATAGGTGGGGACTACATTTTGGTATGTGTTATATTTATTTTTATAGTGACATGTTTGATATATATTGGATATTTTGGCACTATTTCAAAGGAGATGGGCCTGTAGTAGTTTGATGGACAGGAGAATTTGAAGAATATATTGGTATTATTGATTTATTTTGTTCATTTTGAACAATTTACATGTATAGCATACTTTCTTACTTACTACTACTACTAATAATAATAATAACAATAATAACAATCTTCCTCTGACATGCTTATGCAGATTTTAATATCCTAACCCTCATTTCAGCGATATAATATGAAGGCCACACTGACACTCTGATGAGTTTTAATAAAGGGAAAAAATAGGCCAGAACATATCTGCCTAACCTTCGGCAGCACATAAGCCTGATGATGCAGGTACTTTTTTTTATTAAAAGAAAATATAATGAAACTCTGATTATTTGAAAAGGCTGACACCAGCAAGATCTCATAATGTCATCACTGGCAAAATAGATTATTGAGAATTATGAAGATGGAGCCATCTGTGTTGAAACACTAAATTGTGAATTTCAGATATTAGACAGCATGTCTGTAGTCATGGCCAAGACGACCCACTCAGTTCAGTATATCCACCTTTTTTTTAATCTTACATACAGTACATCTGTGGCACTGAAATTCTGTGTATATATTAATGATTATATTTAAGTACATTTGATTTTTATTGCTATTGATGGATGATGCCAATCTATAGCTGATACACTAGTCTCTCCAGCTTGTTGTTCATCATTGCACCACATATGAAAGTGCACAGCCCAGCAGTAAAGTCCAAGGTAGTTACAGTCTCACATTACAGATGCTTGTGGTTTTCGTTCAGCACACTCCTGTTGAATTCTGTAGTAGCAGGTACAGCTTATTATTTCCCTCCCCTCCTCTGTTTATCTGTCTGTCTGTCTGTCTCTCATCCTGATCAGAGTTTTTTTATTATTATTTTATTTCTCTGGGGATTAAACCCAGACCCTGTGGAGTAGAAACCCAATCTCTCTCACTCTTCCTTCCCTTCTCACCCTCTGCTCACCCCCTCCCCTTTGGCCAAACAAGACTCCACCCTGAAATGGATGCATTAATGACCTCTCTCTATCTCTCATGTAAACACTCACACACACACACAGTATCACCTGCAGCACATTCTGTCTGCGTGCCTGCGTGTGCTCATCTTTTGTCTTTCTGCAGCCTGAATGGCTTGCAGTGCATGCCTATATGTATGTGTGTGAGTGTGTACCTGTGTGTAATCCACTTTATTGTATTCGCTGTCGCTCTGCAATTGTGAAGGACTCGTCCGGTGCATTGCATCTTAAAGACAGAAAACGCACATACAAAATAGTCTGCAGTTGTTATGTGATTGCTTCCATTAAAGTGATTATGCAATCAACAGCAGTAAGTCAGGCAGGAGGCAGACAGGCAGCCAGATCGACAGTCAGACAGAGAGACAGAAGGACAGGAGGGGGGGTGGTAGACATAGAACGCACACACACACATACACATAGCACTCAAGCAGGCAGGGGGAATTTCTCTCTTGTTAATAATCATTATGAAACGACTTCACGTGGCGCACTTGCCTCGCCGTGCTCAGCATGATGGCAGGTCTGTCCCGGTAACCTACCTACGCACACACACTCTTTTTATACTTGTACTTCTCCTGTGTTTCTTCAGTTCCTCCTCCTTTTCCACCTCCTCTACTCCTGACAATATTTACCAGACCCTAGCCCCCCCCCCCACTTTCTCGGTGAGCCGGGGTTTGGTTAGTCCCAGGCTCCAGTGCAGGCCTGCACCAGTGCTTGTTTTAACCAAAGCAAACAGATGGGAAAGGAGAGAGAGACAAACAGAGCGTTGTGCCCAGCTGGGATGGTATGCAGTCTGGCAACGGGGACTTAGATACAGATCTCCTTTCTTCTTCTTTGTTTTACACCTCAACATTTTAGCTCTTATCTCTGTCAGTAAAAATACTATGTCCACGATGTTTTCTCTTTCTCAGCACACTGCTGAGGGCCACCCTTCTCCACTGTATAGAGATTGATACAGCTCCTTCACTCCAGGGCAACATTTCATAACACTGACTTATGAGTTTGCACTCTGCTCTCCGTCCCCCTTTTCCAAGAGCCCAGGCAGGAGCAAACAAGTCCCACATTTCCTTACCTGCTTCTCTTTTCTTTTTCTTCTTCCAGCCAAGAAAGCACCAGATGGCTCAGTGATCGCCAACGGCTACTGTGACTTCTGCCTCGGAGGCTCAAAGAAGACCGGCTGTCCTGAAGACCTTATCTCCTGTGCGGACTGTGGACGCTCAGGTAGGGCACCGCTGAAGGGGATGATTGGCAGGAGGAAGGCAGTCCTCTGTTGATGCACAATTTTGAAAAGTTTCATTTGTTGAGTATAGATTTCGTATTCACTATATAAATAAATGCAAGTTTCGGTTCCTGTTACGCTTAAAATGGATGGACCATACCAGTGTTTTTTGTTTCAGCCCATACAAATCATGTACAGGATACTTAACTGTATCAATAGCCATTTGCTGTAATGTTTTTGATTTTTGTGGTATTTTTCACACCCTCCAGGCAGCCATTGGTTTGCATTTTTTACTACAGCTTGAACATCAATTTGCAGAGACTTGAAACTTTTTAACTATGGTAGCCCTGAAAGACAAAATAAATAAGCAAAAGCATAAAGGTTTTTGGAGGTTCTCCTAATAAAAAGGCAAATACCAAGACATTTCCATACAGGAGTAGTTAAGTAACATTAATAATGCTAACTCACTAATGTTAGCTAAAAACTTAGCATCACCTCTCACTCTGTGACTTTTAGCAATGAACTTAACACTAGCCGAGGTACCTGTAAGCTTTGAATTTGCAGTTAGAGGTGGTGACTTATTCTTCTTAAAGGCCATTGTACATAAAAATAAAATGCATGCCTGCTTGTATTTGTATTAAGTTATGGTTTTGTAGTAGTTATGACTGCAGGCAAATTGAAAAAATGTGTTCTGCATTATCATTCAGCAGTAGCACGACTTGCAAAATAAAAGCGTACATGAACTTCACGGTGATGCATCATCTTTTCTGAAATTATTCTCTGCAAGTTGATTTTTTGTCCCCTGGTTGCCTGAAAGGTAAAAAACACATTAAAACGTCTTAAACAAGATGACTTGCTTTGGAAAACAGTGGCTGTAATGTAAAAGGTACTAAAATCTTCTGTGCAAAAAGAATTTCTCATTCCTCAAGCACACTTTTGTTGCTGCCTGAGAGGTGTAAGAATGGCAGGAATTTAAATCCACTTTTAAACCTTATTATGAACACCCAAGAGGATAGTGCTATTCTATACACAATATAATCAATTTCTCATGAATGACACCACAGTTGGGAACAGGGTTTTGGATTTTGTAAAGTTTTGTATAATTCCAAGAATATCAAATAGATTAGATAAATCACATGAAATACAATTTAAGATATTTAACAAATTGCATGTAACTTACAGTATATGCAATAAATATGAGGATACATGCTCTGCAGTATGCCAGAAGTGCATAAACACTCTGGAATGTTTTGTCAAACTACTGTTTCCAAGGTCAGGATTGAACTTTTAGCTTAATCTGGCACTTGTTATCATTTAATGTGGTCATGTCCATTGATCACAGTGTCGTCTAACAAAGACATTCCTTGGCATTAAAATATGAATGGATTTTAAAAAAAATAATCTTGGTGTGACCTTATTGTCTGGCCAAACAACACAACTTTGACAGCAGAATCTTACCTGCACACCTTTCAATCCTGGCTTGTTGTACAACAACGTACAACTTTACAATTGTGTTATTATATTAATCATTGTCTATTTATTCTTTTGAAACCATGTCCCATGTGCCACATGGATCTTAGATGAATTTGTGAGAGAATGGTTTTTGGTATTCTGGTTGTGAATGGTAGAGTAGACTTTGTTTTTTTGTTTTTTTAAAATGGTTGTATTATTATTTTCCCATTATAACTCCCTTTGTTTTGGTAGGATATGTGTTTGTATATCCTGGTTATATGTATACATGCAGAGATTGCAGTGTATATGGTGCAGAATTTGTATATTTATTACTTGATTTGATGTATTGTATTTATACTTTACCCCACATGTGTCTCTTCACCTGAAAAATAATAAAAGAGAACTAAAAAGATGTACGTGATTTGTAGTGAATGGGCTACAGCTACAGCATGCAAAACATTGGTATGGTCCTCTTCTTTAGAAACACTCACAAAGAAGATGAATGAAAGTCAGGAAATGAGAATGACATAACCATATTTCTATCATCATGATCATGTAACAGCAAGGAAAAAAAAGGAAAAACTATAATAATAGTGTAAGGAGAGACATAGAATCTATTCTAAATGGAAGAGAAGTAGAGAAGTGCAGTGGAGAAGGACTATTTATTCTCCTGCAAAATTGTTGTTTTGGACTTTGTTATCACTTTAATTGGAATTCCAATTATTTTGTAGTTCTCAAGATCAAATCAAAATTAAGCTGATGGTTACATTTTTCTGAGATGACATTTGTGCTACTCTACTTATAAAATATTACTATTTTACCTAAATTTTACATTCTTAATGTAGATACAGAAAAAATGCTGTCAAAAAATTATTTCAGCTATCTCAAGTAATGTAATGTTCACATCTGTAAAACACCACTGTTGAATCTGCTTTAAATGTAAATAAATCACCCGTCTGAAGCAAACAAACCGATGGATAGATATAGTAGATGATGGATGACTGTCCTCAAAATACAGCAGGTGATGGTGAAAAATGTTGTATGGGCGTGTGCTTGTGTGTGTGTGTGTGTGTGTGTGTGTGTGCACCCAGGCCACCCGTCCTGTCTGCAGTTCACAGTGAACATGACGGCTGCTGTGAGGACTTATCGCTGGCAGTGCATCGAGTGCAAGTCCTGCAGTCTGTGTGGCACCTCTGAGAACGACGTAGGATCTCATTTCATACTACATGTTAACTCTAAACACATGTGGCTGCACACACACACACACACACACACACATACTCAATACATTTTATATTGTATTGCTTGAATTTAGGTTTTATGGAGACTTTTTATAGGTAGAGTAAGTTTAGGGGATACTGATATTTATCCTTTGAGCAGTGAAATCCCGGAGCTTCCCTGGCTTGTTTACTGACTTGAGTGCACGAAGGTTTGATCCCTCGAGCTGAAGAATATCTAACCACTGGGCTATACTGGTATCCAGTTAGTCTCACTGGGGTGAAACAGATTAAAACCCAAAAGAGACTTTCAAAGATACATAGATGTCAACCTGGGAGAAATGTTTATTATGGCAGCAGAACATAGTGAGAGTTTGGCATCCAGGCTCCAACCTCATCACTCCCCGCAGATATATTTATTAGAGATATTGGGGAGCGATGAGCAAATATCTTAAACCCTCATAGCCAGAGCCTGCAGCTAAATACAGGGGTGGTGGTGGGACTGAAAAAACAGGCAGCAATACTGATGCAGGACAACAGTGGCATTAACAGGCAGAGGGAGAGATGGGACACCAAATCTGGAGGGTGTGTTTGGTAGACGGTTGTGGAGAGAGTCGGGTTTGTCACGTGTGTATATCAGTGCAGCTCGAGTTGACTGTCTGAACTAGCTCGCAGTTGTCACTCCATTTTTTTAATTCCTAAAGACAGCCCAGGATATTATTCTTTCATGGAATAAGAGAATAAAGAACTATAAAGGGAAGTTGTTGATTCTCAATTGTTTACTGTTCACCAAAAGTCCACATTGTCAACAGTGTTCCAAATAGATACAAATAATCAAGGGCCATCTATATCACACCAATACCTTTTAATTTAAATGTATACAAATTCGGATCTTGAAGTACAATACACATTAAATAAATGTTCTTGCATCCTTAGCTTTGATTTTCAAATCTATCCCTCTGTTCCAGGACCAGCTGTTGTTCTGTGATGATTGCGACAGAGGCTACCACATGTACTGTCTGAGCCCTCCCATGTCTGAACCACCAGAGGGTATGTATAACAATAAGGAACATACATGTATTAAAACCAAGGGATACTACATGCCCAGGGTTCTCAAATGTGTTCATATGTAGGACTTCTGAATTCACAGACCTGCATTTGGTCAGACTGCACAGCCCAAGGAAACTCATCTGGGAACATTTTGTTGTTTGTACAGAATTACGTAACTGTCTGTGCTGTAGGTGGCGATACAATCACAGTGAGGAGAGCAAAAGCTGCGGTCAAAACAGTCAGACTTTCCATGTGATAACTTTTAGGTAGTGAAAAATTACCAAGAATTTAACCCACCATTGTGCGAGGGGCCCTCAGGACTCCTCATGAATCTGCCTCTATCTAATCTAAATGCACTTGAGGCTGGAACGTTCCTGATACTGTTGGCTGTCGGCACAGAAATGGAGCAGGTACATCTATTCAAATGAAACTGTCATTTCACATAAGATGGCTGCCTTTGGATGTTTGATGGTGTTGTCATGGAAATGAGTAGTAGAAAAGATAATCTGTTTCCATGGCAAAAGTGTCACTTGGCTGAACATACAGTAGCAGAGCCACTTGTGTTCAACACTCACTAACAGTGTCATGCTCTGCCCACACATGAAACGCTTTTGATTTAAAAGAAACATTTTTGAATTTCAGCAGTAGTTGGTTATTTCAGGCCTACACTCAAGATGAGACCTGACCAAGCTCTCACGTGGATGGTAAACATATCTTTTTATACATTCTGTGCTGTGCGTCATGCTCACAGAAAACCTTCAGGTGTAATACAGCAGGATCTACACGTTGAGGTATAAAGGTTCTGAGGTGCATTTTAACATCCGTCTCAAGTTGGTGTTTAATTAATGTCACAAATCCCATGTTCAAATCCAACCCAAACTAGTTGTCAAATCCCCTGCATCCACACACCACAGCCACAGCATGTGGTGTTTTAACATGGAGCTTTAATTTACAGTATTACTCAACGCGTAGAACGAGGGATTAATCCACAAGGCTTTACAATAGCAGTGATTGAACTTCCGATCTGTGATGTTCTCTGTGTGTGTGTGTGTGTGTGTGTGTGTGTGTGTGTGTGTGTGTGTGTGTGTTATACAGGGAGCTGGAGCTGTCATCTGTGTCTGAGACAACTGAAAGAGAAGGCCTCAGCCTACATCACCCTTACTTAATCTGCAGAGCTGCGCTTCATCCTCTCGGCCCTTCATCCTCTCCCAAACCACCTCTCCGTCACCCCTCGCTGTGCCTCAGCTGCCCCCCCCCCCTCCTCCTCTGATCCACTCGCCGCCACTTCCTCTACAATCCGACCCAGTGACCTTTGACACGACTGAGTACACAGCGCCGCGCCAATTCTTGAACGTCTGTCCAGCGGCGAGCTAACCTCCATCCTTCTCTGTCACTCACATTCCCTGGTGTGTTTGACCTGAACACCTACCCCCCCCACACCTTTCCTGCTCTGTCTCAACAGAGGAATTCATCAGCTGGCAATACGTTTGCTAGTGAGACACACACTCCAGCCTGCCAAGGGCACTTCAGAGGCATACTACTCCATAGGAACCCTCTTAAGGGCCCTTGGAAGAGCCCTAATGATCTTCAGCTGCAACTCAGTCAAGTAGTGAGTGAGAATTAATAAGATGGATAGGTGTTAGGCCGAGGACAGGGCATGGAAGACCCTGGATAACCATGGAGCAGCCAACTGTGAAATATACACCCAACCAAAATTTCATTTACTCCCTCTGTCCTTTACCGTATACAGCAGAGCTGAGACGCTGAACTCTGCTCTGCTATTTGTCTGCAGGGCTTGCTGCCCGGTTTCAAAGGGGAATGAATTGTACAGAATTCAGACTCTGTCTACACACTCTTGAAAACTCTCCTCACTGGCAAACAATGAGCATCTGGTCAGGAACTCAGACCATCTTTAACCTCACCGTGTCCTGTCTCCTTGCATGTGGTTTCCACAAATTATTGATGCATTTTTGGGATTGACACTGAAGGTTTTAGTGTTCTGAGGTGATCCTCAGATGAGAGAAGAGATGAATTTTTCTCTAATCAGCTATCTCTGATCACACAATGTATTTAAAAATGACAATTTAGGCTTAGCATCTCTCACAAATCCTGTACCTGACCTTTTTCCACCCTTCCCTTCTATGAAACAATGACTGTGAAGCCAGTGCAAGACTGAATCACTCCTGGTGCTTGGTGTGTATTATCTGTGTGTTAAGAATGTAGGATTGATGTGTGGACAATGCAGATCTTTGTCTGGCCCACGCAGAGGCCTAAAAACTTCTTTTTTATGATTCCTTTTTTAGTTTTTTTCATTTGCATGTTGTTATTTTGATTGTTTTTAAAGACTTTTAATTGAAATTGAAAAGAAAGCACACTTAATTCGCAATAATGTGTTTGTGATATGAACTATTTTGGCCAAACTGTGTGTGTTTTAAACTCTGTGTGTGCCTGTGTGTCTGTTTGTGCGCGTTTATCTGAGCACTACAGTAACTGTAGCCAGCTCCATGCTAGGCGGTATGTGAGAGGATTTGAGTAGCACGAAAGGTAATGTGAATGTAAAGAAAGTCAATAGTTTCCTCCTCAAGCACTGAGGTGGGACAAAGTCATTGTTTTGCAAGTGTTAAAGAGATAGTTTGACATTTTGGGAATTAGATGCAAAAATGAAAGCGTAAAAGACAAGTTATGGTTTTACGATGGTTATGTGCCAAACTGTTTCTTGGCAGTAACTCCTGGAAGTCACTGTGCCCAACCAAGAATTAGTCTGGCACAAATCCCCCATAAAACTATTACTTTTTTACTTTCCCCTTGTTTTTTGTATTGATTTTTTCCCCCACAGATGTGTTAATTAGTGAGCTTTGAAAGTGCTGGTAGGTGGATTTTGTTACCTTTAGGCAGAGCTAGGCTAGCTGTGTCCACTGCTTTCAGTCTTAATACTAAGCTAAGCTAACCATCTCCTGGCTGTAGCTTCATATTTATCATTCTGATATAAGAGTGGTATTAATTTTCTCAACGAACTCTCTGCAATGTGGTGAATTACATCAGTACATTTCCCAAAATGTTAAAAATGATTCCTTAACGGCAAGTTCATTTACTAAACATTGAGCTTTGAGTCCTCAAAAGTCATCTTCTCACCACATTTAATGCCATTTAAATCATTAAGTGCATAGTGACATCTGCATTTTATTTATTCCTAGCATGATACTTCTTATGTGAGTATCTGATTTTCCCCCCTTACTTCTCTCACAAGTTTCTGATTTTACTTCAAAACATGCAGGAGAACAACTCTTAGATAAATATCACCACAACACACTGACTGTATCGAGGGTCATTGATTTTATGTTTGCAGAGATGCTAAGCTCTTTGTTACTAGCTTAAACCGATACTCCACCCAAAATATGTCCTTTTAGGATCAGACACTAAACACTTTTTGCCTTGAACTGTGGCTTTTAACAGACACTGAACTGCTCCTGTAACTTAATCCACTCCTTCACTTTATATTTAGATCTAAACACCCATAGTATCACCAAAATATGGCTAAGTACACTGCTTCAGTTTGACACTCGCTAACACAAGTGTGCACACTCAAGCAACATACTGAAGCATTAGCTTTAATAAAATCATTTTTTAAATAGTGTGCTTGGTGAGGGTATTAAAAGGCTAAAGTATACTGAATTGAATTAGCTTGCTAGCTTGCCAGATCCTTTTCTCGGCAAGTGAAACAAGTTGCTTTTATCACCTTTGTGTCCTGCAAAAAATGAGGCCACCTGTTTTGTGAGAGTGAGACACTGGTAAGATAAGATGCAATTAAAAAACAGTCTGCTATCTGCCAGTCTGCTCTGCACGTTAGAAGCCACAACAATATATCAGCACTTGAAGACCAAGCTGAAATGTTAAGGCTGAGTTTTTCTTTATGGGATTAATCTAGCCAGCCAGCATGTACTTTTGTGAGCTTGCACTGAGAAACATCTCTGTTTTCTTTGAACCCAAAGGCCCACTATGTTATCCTCAACCAGTATGACTTGACTTCTCAAGGCAACTTGAATGGATACATTACAATATAGTGCTAGTGCTGATTTAGGAGGATGTTTTCAACATTTCTGAATTGTTTGTTAGTATAGAGAAGGCATCCATCTTGAGCTTTAAGCTTGGAGACAATAGCTGTAAATGTAGGGGATGGAATTAAGGGCAAAACAATTTTCATACAGTTAATTCATGTTCTTGTGTACATATCAAAGTATAACCAAATGTCAAATTCAGTTGGTTTTGTTTGAATGGCCATCACATTTTAATGCTGCATCATGTCTCTAACAGGAAACTTGCAAGATCAGGTGGCTTGTGAGAATGTAACTGAACTGTAATTGTGTTTGCCATCTGATACAGAAAGACAATAGGTGCAAATACTGTGCTGCCCCCCTATATGTAACTCCATTGATGCATGAATGACACCTGAAATGTTTCTGATTTCATATTTTGATATCGTCAGTATTGCATTTTTTAACTAATGATGAGAAATAACCTTTAACTTATGTTCATTTCCTGATTGTTTCCTTGTTTGGTTTTGTAATCTGTGTCTTTTCATATTTTGCACAGTGTGGCTGCGTTTGCTCTCCAAGTGTGTTTATGCCTCTGTGTGTATGTGTGTGTGTGTGTCTGTATGTGTGTGTACTACCACTTATGATTACTGGAAGGTCAGAGAACAGCAAACCGAACCAAAATAGTGAATTATAATTATTCTGCAGACTTTAAAAAAAAAAGTGGAACCACTTGCATGGCAGAACACTGCTAGAGTGTCAGATACAGATTATAACAAATGTACAGTACATGAGCGTACACATTTCACATAAGGCATGTGGATAAAGGTGAATGCTGTTTCATTACACATTCACTACAGTATGTTAAGTCAGTGTTATATTTGCCAACAAAACCAGTAGTTGAGTTGTAGAGTGGAAATAGTTTGATGATGAAATGGATGTTGATTATTTGATTGAATATTATGGAAATGTTTGTGTGGTGGATGGATGATGATGGTGACTGAAAAGCCTTTTTATTGAGAGCTTTACTGGCACTTAATAGGAGAAGCACGGTGGAGTCAAACTCATTTTGATTGTACTATCTGGGGAGGGTGGGGAAGCCATGTCAAGGTTTTGCAAAGCCTTCCCTTTGTACAAAATGGACAAACCAAGGTGGTGGTGATGATGGGGGTGGAGGGGTCAAACAAGCTGATGCCATTACCCCCATCTCCCTCCATTTTAGGCTATTGGGGTGGCTCAGTCAGAGCGCTGAGACTTTGGGCCACTCCAGGCCTCTCTTGTAAATTGTCATTCTGTGATCTTGCTTGCACTTTTTTTTCATTTCTTTTTTTTCATTTCCAAAAATAAGAAACTAATTGTAAGTATGTGTGTGCGTGAGTGCGGGTGCACTTTTTATTTTGAATCTTTAAATTTTTTCAACGTGATTGTCTGTCGTAAACAACACTCGATAAAGATGAGTTTTTAATTTGTATTTTTTACCTTGAGAAGAAGATGAAATCTTCTTGGACATTTTTTAGCCCCTCCCACTCCCCCCCCCCAACCCCCCTTTCTCTGTCTGGTACCTGGGAATGCTTTGAAATGTGGACTGTGACCGCATTGCTGTCATCACTGCAGTCAGTCATTCTCTGTGAATTCATCCGACTTTCTCAATTTACCCAGTTTTTTCTCTCTTCCCTCGACTCATTTTTTCCATTAAAAAGATGATATTGAAAAATGACCTCTACCTTTGTGTTGTAATTGTGTATGTGTGTGTGTGTGTGTGTGTGTGTGTGTGTGTGTGTGTGTGTGTGTGTGTGTGTGTGCATTTATTTGCTCTAGTTCCTGCAGTATAAATCACAGAATGTTTGTGTGTTTTTGGACAGTCTGTCTGTCTGCTCATCTGGTTGTCTGTTTTTGCCAACTAGGGCAGCTTACTATTCAGGTTAATTTTTTTTTCTCAGGTGGGGAGGACTTTTTAGCCCACTCAATTCTTCCCTTGAGCGCAGTTATACTTGTGGGCTAGAAGCTGAGACCAACACCAACCATGTTTTCATCTTTTCACTGTGCAGATAGCAATCTATCAAAGCAGTATGATCAAAGTCAGCAATCAAACCCTGAATAAGTAATTATCATTTCCAATTTAAATACACTTTGCGGCTAATACACATTCACCCCTCTCTTGTCACATTGTCACACATTCACCTTTGTATGTTTTTGAACAGAAACAAAAGATTAAGAGACAGTATTGTTTTGCTCCTGTAGCTTGCCTGAAAAACTGGGAATGGGGGACAAAAGAACCCCATTGTCCGCAATTGTTTTCGAACAGCACTGCAGAAGAGAATACACTTTGCTATTCAGGGCAGGTACAGTTTTGCTATTTGTGATGTATTCCTGGAGATGAGACATTCATCATAGCTGCTGTGTTGGCCAGACCTGGCTGAGCAACAGCAGCATGGGGAAGTCAAGCTGATCAACAATTCCATTTTTCCCCCTTATACCTGCTTCCTTCCAGAAGCCAGAAAACCAAAAACCAGTGCACACTTGGTTCCTTGGGGGAATATAGGTATTTTTAACAATATGCTCCGAAAAAACTCTTCCATCCATCCTTTGGCAGAGCTCCAACCTTATCCAAAAAAACCTGCACAGCACCCCCAACCCCCACCGTCCTCTGCATACAGAAACCCACACAAAAACACCAGTGTGCCACACACACTCACCCATGTGTGCACACAAACATGCACTTTCACACACGTACTGTACAGAATGCACATGCACACACAGCCTAGAGCCCTGATCTTGTTATGAGCTTCATTACTCTGACCCCAGTCTCCCTTTCATATCTCTAAGGATGTTTATGCAGTGTTTGTGTGTATGTGTGTTTTCCACTCAATACCCAATACCAATACGTATTTAGGCCCAAAGTAAGCACATGTGTGTTTATGAATGTGTGTGTGTGTATGTGCAAGGATTTGTATACTGTATGTCAATGTGTGAATACTGTACTGTACTGTGTGTGTGTGTGTGTGTGTGTGTGTGTGTATGACTTCTCAGGCAATTACCACATCTCCCAGACAGACTAAGACTGCCTAGGCCATGCCAGCCAATCAGAGAGGGGCTGCGCACAGCCGGGCCGGAGGTGGTTGCTATGGTAACCAGGAGGCCTGTTTGCATGGTGGCTGATGGAAGAGTGATGGATTACAGTAATGGGATAGAGGGAGGGAAGGAGGGAGCAAGATAGGGAAGTAGGAAGGAAGAAAGAAGGAGGGAGACATAGGACGAGGTGAGGATGGGGGAAGAGAAAGACAGAGGGAGAGAGAAAGAGAGAAAACACAGGGGGAGGAGGGAAGGGAGGGACAAGGGGAGGTGAGACAGGAGGGAGATAGACTCATACATAAAGATATTGGAAATGTATGAATGCATCTGAAATGAAGTGACTTAAAAAGATGAAAAATAAAGAATGAGAGAAAATGATAAAGGGAGAGTGGGGGAGAAGATTTTGGGAAATGCGTTGGGGTTGGGGTGTGTGGAGGCGGACTCTGTAGTGTGTAATTGAATTCCTCTCTTTCCCTCTTCTGTCTGGGCTGAGGTGTGTCTGGCCATCTGTCCTTGGAGCAGACAGAGAGGTAAGTGTGTGGAAAGATGCAGTCTCACCTTTTTGCCTCCTCAGCAGCACTGCAGTCAGATGGTACAAGAACTACAATCTGCTCCAGCTGAAACTATAATATAAAAATAATACGATATGATCAGCAATCCAATAATTCATATGGCATCTTAAAACTGTGCATGCTGCTGGATTAATTCTGCTGTGTTAGTGAAAATATTGATGTAAAAATACACAAACCAGTGTTTATAAGCAATTCTCATAAAATGTAAAAAAGTCATGAAGTATCAAACTAATAAAAGAATGCTAAGTATGTTTTTTGAGCTGTTAGGCTCTAGGACCCTTAACTGAACATTAGTGTTAAAATAATGAATAACAAATTAAACTTAAATGCTTTTTTCCGCATTCAGCGGACTACTTAACATGAACACCTAATAACAATAATCTTCATTATTCACATTGGAACTATATAA
This sequence comes from Nannoperca obscura, assembly GCA_036024295.1. Lineage (NCBI taxonomy): Eukaryota > Metazoa > Chordata > Actinopteri > Centrarchiformes > Percichthyidae > Nannoperca > Nannoperca obscura. Next base: position 15,869 of record JAVQJL010084123.1, read on the forward strand.
CCAGAGAGAATTACCAATCAAATTGGTTGAATTAACAGTCTAACAAGCTAATCAATCAAGTGACCAGGATCAATAAAAAAATCAAAGCATGTGGTTTCCTAGGCCACAACATGGCTTGTTTTGAAAGGCGAGTGCCATTTAACAATCTTTAAACTGTGGTTTTTGCTTCTAGGTCTGTAGTCTCTCACAGTCTTCCTGTTGAACCACGCCGACTTCCCTCTCGTTGACAGACAGCGACTGAGGATGCTTTTGAGTCAAGGATTAGACTAAATCTGTGTCTGGGGAACCCAACTCCCTGTGATCTTTTAAGCAACAAAGCTCTATTTGTGTCAATTAAAGATGCAGTCCACTCAAATTAACTTCTGAGCCAAATCAAAAACAGAAAAAACGGTACTAATATCCACCATGGTGGCGGTTCAATACACCTTCTTGTCATTCAGAGTGTCACGTTTAATGATTATCTTACTTTGAAGGTTTTTATAACTTTGAAGCCATCTATTGAGACAAAACTGTCATTGACTTGTTTCAAGTGTTGATCAGCCAATGATTGGATCATTAGTTTACAGAAGGAGTATTTTGCAGGTATATAGAGAAGACTTAAATAATCTGCAATGCAATAGTGTTCAAAAGAAGAAACAGACTTAAAATCATAATTCAACACTGCTACCTAGAGGCAGAACTTAGCAACAGCATCTGCCTTTTACACAGTCCAAACAAAATAATGCCTATACCGTTACTGCACTTTACCTGTGCAACATCATCTATCAAATGCATGCACAGAGAAAGGAGGAATTCACTCATTCACAATTCAGTTAGAATTAATAGTGAAAGAAAATAAATGAAGAAATATTTAAAAGCATAGTGCTATACATGAATAAAAAATGCCATGCTTATTGTTTCCATTGAGATTCTTTATGTGGTTTAATGATTGCAGCAGTTTGAAGAGTCTTATATATCAAATGCTTTGAGTTCTGTCCCATAATTTGATCATTATCTGAATCCTTAGTTTGGCTGCCTTTTCTTCCCTCTCTGGATGTTTACACTATTTACATCTGGAATTAGACAGACAGCTTAACAGTATGGTTCATTAATTGCTACATTCATTTATTTCTTTTAACAATAAAGCAATTACCCTGAGCAAACACAGTTACAACATTGCTACTGTCATTTACTGTCTTGCAGTCATGTACTGTGAGATTTACACTGTTTGGTTAATGTGAGAAATGAATGTCAGCAGAGTAATGGGAAAATGCAAGGCTGATTAAATAAAACCCTCACTCTCTTTATCTGATCCCTAAGGTTCTCTGTGTTTTCTCTAGCATCAGCAGCCTCTGTGGCTTTATTTCAGTTATATAAAGAGAATAAAATCTTCAGTTGCAGAGTAAAGTACACTGAAGTACAGTGAATACAGTGAAGTAGAAAGAACAATATTTCACTATTTAGTTAAATTTATTTTATTGAGATGTAATGGAGAAGAAGTGGCATTAAAAAGAAAATTCTCAAATAAAGTACCAGTACCTCAAATGTGTACTCCAGTAAATTTACTTTCCACCACTGAAGAAAGCTTAAACACAGAATATCAGAACAAAAAGAAGAGATCTATCCAGTTGCAGCACTTTTTATTTAAAAAAACATCCAATCTCTTCCCTTGAATATACAGAAATTGAAATGATATAAGAAAGGGTTTGATTTAGAGAAGTTCCTCCTTAAGAGGGAGGCGATCTTGTTTTTAAAATTGGGAACTTAAATCCAGAGAGAGTTAAATGAAGAACAATGGGAAATGTAGTTAAATGATGGGTGTGTTAAGGTCGACAGGATTGGCTTTAAAATTAGAAGGGTTAACCATGAACATTAAGCTGTTCTGCCTTTAAAAAAAAAAAAAGGTTGAACTTTTACAGAATGTGCTGCAACTTTTTTATTAATTGATGGCTTAAAATGAAAGATTGTATTTGAGAATATTTGGAATAGTTGGTTGAATGTTTTGTATTTATTTAGATTTATATTTGTCTTGTACATTTCTGTATCCGCTTAAAAGATTGTGTTTTGTGAAATTAAATTACAAAGATGATGGTTCTCACATTTAGAGTAGTTTTGTGTTAAGTAAATGTAAGAAAGCTGGGAGGAGTCCACATGTGAGCGTTACACATAGCCTGTGCTGTGATGGTGGGAAAAAGCGCACATGCACAGATATGTTGGTGTTATCTAACCAACAGCTGGCTGTAGGAGATTGTGAGTGAATCTGCCAAATGCTCATGTCGTAAATATTCCAGGAGGTGATCTTGATTTTAAATAACAGGAATAAACATGTGCGTGTGTTTGTGGCATTTCAACTCATTACAGTAAACAGAGTGAATGCAGTGACTTGTGAAATGAAAACACACATTTAAATGCTTACATGTATCATCTCGCCATCACCACGAAGCTGTAACGCCCTGACTGACTTACAGTAGCTAAAAATAGACAGTTATGTATTGGACATACACTTCATACAGTATTAGGAAGGAAATGACTCTGGATGCACAGTGGTGGAAGAAGTACTCAGATTTTTAAGTAGAAGTAGCAATACCACAGTACAGAGTAGAAACACGGTACTGTTACAAGTACAAGTCATACATTCAAACATATTAGAATATCAAAAGTGCTCATTATTCAAAATGGCCCCTATCATAATTATGTATTTTATAATATCGAATTATAATTATTGATGCATTAATGTGTTCATCACTTTAAAGTTGCCACTGGTAAAAGTGGAGTTAATTTGAATTACTTTATATACTCCAGGGTAGCTTGTGAATTCATGACATGGAATATTGTCATAGTGATAACACATTAAAACGCCCTCTTATCTCATATCTTTCACATATTCCACTGGGAATCAAAGTCATTAGTAGTGCTAAAAATGACTTTCTTTACGACTCATTGTTCCATTTTTACACACTCACTCTTGGTCATCCACATCCACACCTTACGTGGAAGTCAAATTCTGGTTCATCCCACACAAATATCACGTGTTTAAAGGAGTTCAGATGAAAGGAGAGGACAAACAAGGTAAAAGGTGAAGAGAAGTCAAACATAAAAGCCAGTTTCTGCTCGGGGCAGCACACAGGTTCACCAGCAGGTGAGTGGAAATACACACACAGATAGTACAAACAAACTGCAGGCCTAACCTGCTGCAGTAGACCTACATTTATTAGTTGCATTTATACCATACACTGCTTTGTTGAATATAACATGTAGTCACATTTATTTTTTATATTATTTGACTCTACAGGGCAGTCATACCTGATATTACAGGCTTTGTCCAGGATGCCAACCTTGGCCACTGTGAGCACTCTTCTCTCGCTCCTCTTTTCTGTGAATGCAGACGTTGTGAAACATTTTGAGGTTTGTGTCCTTATTGCAGTTTATTCAGAGACGTTAAGCTTCAAGTCTGTGTGTGTGAATATGTTACAGAAGCTGTTCACTTAGGAGCCTGTGTTATTTTGTTCCAGGATGTGCCAGAATGCATGAGCTACTTCTATAAAGAGAAGATGCCAGAGTGGGGGGCTTCTACACCCGGTGCTGCACGTCTCTGTCAACGCTTTGTCAACTTGTACGGAAACTATACTACAGCCTACAGCACTATAATGTGAACTTCATAAGTGCACTCAGATGTAGCTTGGTTCCTTGCATTATGTATTTTTATCTATTCCTGTAATATTGCCACTCACTGTAATTTAGCTCTAAATGTTTCTTAGGCCTCACTTTTCCATTGCAACACTTCTGATCTCCAAATTGCTAATTTTCGCACCACCAGGTACCACTTTGCCACGCTTTATGACACCAACAATCGCATTGCCGTCTACTCTGCCTATCATTTCCAGCCCAGCAATGGAGGTGGCAGGGAGACAAGGTGGTTTGTAGAACCTCAGGTTGGTTGTGTCTATCAGTGTTAGTATTTCTTTTATAGTTTTCACATGGCACACAAACATCTTCAAATAATGACAACACATAGTCTCTTGTTTTCATATGTTACACAGTTTATTTAAGATGGTTTGTTGCTAATTTGGGTGCACACTTATTAGTTAACATTCTGTCCTAAGTTTCTGTAATTTGCAATTAATACTTACCTTCTTTGTTCTTTTGAACTCACAAAGTACCAGATAGATGGAAGGGAGAGTCTTTTAAACCCTACAAACAGGAAGTGGGAGAGGCCAACAAACTGCTAACTAAAGGGGGCGATTGGAGAATGACGATGTTCTTTTTGGTTGTTTCTGAGTAGTAATTAGTTAGGATATTGAGTTA
>JAVQJL010084127.1:0-11120 GCA_036024295.1 Nannoperca obscura
TTTCTTTAAAGTTAAGACTAGTTTAAAGTCATCTTCATTGAAAAGTACAGTGCTTTTCCTTCAAAAATAAGGACATTTCAATGTGACCCCAAACTTTTGAACGGTAGTGTACATTTTAGCATTTTGAATGCAGAGCAACACACAGCATGTTGATTTTCTATAACTTTAGTAGTAGTAATTCTACCTGCTGTTGATTGTAGCGTTTGCTTGGCACTTTACTGATTCCCCACATTCTAATCCACATTAAAATAACCACAAGGCCACTAAAGTTTAATTGTTTACTTTGACACAAGAAACAATAGCTGACACTTAAATTATCATGCGAGAATCATTCATGAGAACCACTGTGTGGCTCCACTCCGACCATGTTTACCACCTAACTCTCTTCTTGTGAGAGTGTAAAAAGGCAATGAAAGGTGCGCAGCTACTAGGAAGCAACAATCATGTTAGCTTGATTTATTCCCAGATATTACAAATGTAAAATAAATTAGATATTTATAAAAAATACAAGCTAAACAATTAACGTTTTACATTACTATAAATATGAACTGTAAATATTCTTTATAATTCCTTCTAAATCCATAAACCATGTAAATGACTGGTTTTAATTATGAACATCAATTATTGTACGCTAATCAGTCAGACATCAGTAAACTGCATTCAGGCCCAGTGTAGAAGAGTTTACCTTAAATGAACTTGTAGCCACTCACACTCACAAAATCATTTACATTTTCAAACTCCTGCAGAAGGTTTGACAAGAACATGAAATTCCTTTAAATGGCGTTAGCTTAGTTTTTAGAATGGGACACGTTCTCATTAAGAGCAAAAAAACATGTCGAGGGCGTGACGAAGCCACCATGTCAATTAAATATGTCAATCATGGAGCGCCGCTTGAAGTATAAACATACTGTTCATTTCTAGTTTCCTAATTTATGCCACATTTTTATATGCAAATTTGTGGAGCTGAACTAACACACATGGCTGTCTGCACCCCCCCCCCCTCCCCCCTTCAGGTGGGTGTTGTACGAAGGCAGTAACTACTGTGGTCGACAGCTACTTCTCCTGCCAGGTGAAGTGGGGGATTTGTGCAAGTTCAGTGGCTGGCAGCGAATAGGATCCCTACGTCCATTACTCCAGGTGTGTAAGAAGGGATATTTTAAAATACGAAACATGGAATACCTAATAAAACACTGTCACATTAATAAAACTAGTCACACATGTCATTGAGAATGACTTTGACAACAAATCTAAACACGTGGTTCTGCATGTTTCCCTCCAACAGAAGCAGATGTACGTCCGTCTGCGGAACAGGAAGACAGGATGTGTGATGTCCCTGACAGGAACTTTGGATGACATCAAGCTGATGAGGGTTCAGGCTGTGGAGGAGATGGGGGGGTTAGAGCAGGTCTGGCTCTACCGGAACGGGCAGTTTAGCTGCAAGGTATTCCAACACCATGCAAACCTGCTAAAACACTGGTCAGGGGTTACGCCAAATCATCTCCTCACACACGTTTGTGGAAACTCTTCTGAAGCTTACAGGGACAACAGACGGAGAGACAATAAATTCAAAATGATTTAAGTGAACAAGGCCTTCTTTTTATGCCTTAAAAATACAAACAAACTTATACTTATATACAGTATAATCAGAAGTGTTTCATTTCATTAGTAGTATAGCCTAACAAGTCTAATATTCACCTAATAATATGCAATATTTTATAACAGCATCTGTGTCACACCAAATACAACATTTTGGAAATTTGCAAACATCTGTTTCTGAGTATTCTGCAGGCACTGTTACAGTAGTTTGAAAGATGGCTGTAGACAAAACAGCACTGTTATTTTGGCCAGCTGTTTACCTGAAAACAAGGGTGTGGTAAAAAACCGAAAAGGGCAGGTATTCACAACAGGCTTTGTTTTCATTCCTGCCTGTTGACTGTTAGTGAGCAGGATATCACCACACGTTGGGTGGAAAATAAAACAGTGGGACACGGATCAAGTGCTTCACTTCTAATGTAACCTCAAGAATGTGTTTAAGGTTTTCTTCACAGTTTTGCTACGACACTTACTTGAAATTTAAAAAGTCATGCACATTTATGTTGCAACACTATGTGCCTATCACAGCATATTTTGATGCAGATAGTAATTTTTTTATATTTGTGATTGTGAAACAACATATTTAGGGGATAGTGTCAGCAGGCGGACGCATCAGAGGCATGGAAATGACAAAAGAAAGAATGGCTTTTGAGAATTTCAGTGGTTTTTTTGTAGATTATGCTGGCGACCAATTTGCGACAATATAACGACTGGTTAAACTGGACTTTAAGCAGCAAGGAAAATGAACCAATGCTTACTAATGCATCTTCATCCTTCCTCATCCACCTCAATGTCTCCAGCTGTTGGAGGACAGTTGCCTGGAGACCTCAGGCAGCGTGGTGATGGCGGGCAGCAGGCTTTGTGTTTCCCTGGAGCGAGGCAAAGACAACCAGCTGTGGAACATCACCCCCGATGGCCTGGTGCAATGCCACCTCAAACCTGACCTGGTCCTGGAGGTCAAAGGTCAGATAGCCTTGTCTTAACTTCAAACATATCTTTGTCTTGTAACGTTTTAAGGAATAAAATAAAAAGGTTTTAACTACCTTGTGTATACACAGCTCCAGGATGTGATTGAGATTTAGTCCTAATCCAACAGCTCCATCTCTTGGTGTGTTGAGGAAGTGCAGTGACGGACCGCACTCACAAAGTTCTGTTTTGTCTTTTGTAAAAAAAGATGTTGTGCTGACAGTTAAATTATTGGGTTTCATTATCTTTATTCCAACCAACTTTACCAGTCTAAAAATGTTTTCTCGTGCAAAAACACTGACTTATATTTCATCGTCTTTGCTCCCTAGGTGGTCATAATTATGACAAGAACCAGGTGGTCCTCAACACATTTGATGAGAGAAAATTGGACCAAAGGTGGACCTTGGAGATCCTGTGATCTGATGAGCCTCAACTCTCCAGAGAAGCTCTGCTGTGGCCCTCACAGCCCTGTGATGCAGCTCCACTGTGGAACCCACGCCACGTAGATGGGCCTATTAGCGGGATTTGCACAAACGCCGCACTCTTTTGTTGAACTTTGACTCTAGTTTACTCTTGCTGAGGGTAGCCATTGACTGGATCAACATTATAACTGTTAATCACTCTTTGAAAAACATGCATTGCATAGCGTTAGATGAAACTTTTTTTTGCCACTTAATTTCAAACACTGTATATCAAAGACTCCATGTCCTCTACATGTTTTCACTACATGCAGTGAGAACTCAGCCCTGTTTCAATGCTGCATACCTCTTTTTACTAAGGTACTTATCCACTGCATGGTTCCAATTTGCTTTCTGATGATGTCTGAAAATATGAATGTATACTGTATGTTGATAGCTGCAATATGAAGTCCGATGTGTCTTCACTCCAAAGACCCATGTCGACTAAGATGTTTTCTTTTTGTAATTACTGTAGATCAAAAATGATCTACTATAATGTTTTGATATCTTTTTAGAATTTTATTGGTTTTACATTTTTACGAAAACTGTACTTTACTGCATTAGTTGTACATAAGCATCAAGTGTATAGATATGAATTTAAATTTCAAAGCAGAACTGCAGTAACAATTCTACCCACTGTTGATTGTAAATATGTGAATGTAAAAAAGAAAACTGTGAGAAGAACGTGACTTCCCTGCGTCTTTTAAAAAAAATAAAACACTGTCTTTCTTTAGAGTTCAATTACCTTCTGCTGTGAGTCTTTTCTCTAATGGAGGAGTGACTTAGAAACAGCTGTCCATCCTCTATGGATTTGGGGTGGAATTGCTTTTACTAAAGCAAGCTACTTTGGCACAACCTATTTGGTACGATCCACCGGTGCAAATCTAGATTTAGATCTTTGGTACAAAATAACTGCCCACCACACTGATAAATGAAAAAAAAAAGAATACACAATGAGGGACAAAATAACATGAACTTACAGTATAATACACTTTACAATAGCACCATACTGTTGCCGTAGAGATTACTATCAAGTTTCAGAAATGCCTCTCAAGCACACTTATAAACTTAGATCATAAACTGAGATAAAAGATCAGATAAAAGTGTGTACTGCAGGGCCTTTGTACAACACACAATGTTGGCATGTGTTTATGTTATTTTGTCCAGCCCCAATATATGGATCTCTAATTTCATAAAGATCACTGACACAAAGCTGTACAAATATTTACGCTACGGAGGAAAAACTAACTAAGGCTTGTTCTAAAGTGTCAGAAATCTGATACCAAGCAGAAACAGCAGCATCCACCGGAGCTTATTAAGTCCATCATTAGCTGTATACAGGTATACTGTATGAAAGACAACACTTGGTCTTTCTCTCTCTCTCACACACACACAAGTACCAAGTATCTGTTTTCACCACATCTAAACTAGCACCAGCGTTGTGTGCACACCTCTTGTCCATCATGCTACATGGCTGAGGAAGTTAAATAGTGAAAATTATTTTTAAATGTTACTAAATGTAGCAATTAATGAGAATAAACTAGTTTTGTGTTTGAGCCTCAACAATAGTTTACTTTCAGCTGTCTAATTAATTAATTAACCTGTCGCCTAACTAACCTAATTGCTAAAAAACTAAACAGAAAAATATTTCTGATATTTCCAACCCCAGCCACCATTAAAAAACTAAAGGTTGTTTTTAAGTTCAATAGATGCATAATGTTTTTATGTTATTATATGTAGCCCTTCCCTTGCCTACTTCCCTTTGTGGTGGCATGGTGGCTCAGTGGTTAGACTTCACAGGAAGAAGGTCAACTCCTCCACTGTCACAACATGCATGTTTGGTTGTTATTTCAAAAGTCATAAAGAAAGCAAGGGAAGTAAAGTGAACAAGGCAGCAATCATTTCATTAGTCAACACTCCACCTTGCAGTCTGTTGGTTGAGAAATGTTGACAGAGTTATTGCACAAAAAAATCAGAGCAGAGCAGAAATTTCCACTTCTTGTAATTCCCTTAAATAAACAAACATTTTTTTGACAAAAATGCACGATTAATATCTGAGGTCATAATCAGGTAATAATATACCTGTATATCTGAATATAAGTAAATAAAGACCTGAACATTTTGATATCTAAATTGTTTCTGTAGCTGTTACATTAGACTGCATTCGTTATAGCTAATGTGTGTGCAATGTGTGTGGAAATTACTAATTGCATGATCACTTTTCTAGAATCAGCTTATTTATGTTTTTATTTAAGCCAATATAAACATGGCAAACATTTGAAAGCATACAACAGCAGCTGTAATGCTTACATACATATTTTCAGCAACTTAACATATAGTAAAGTTATAAAACCCCCACAAATGAGTAATAATTAATGACCTTGTTCTTGTACCTTGTATGCACCTTGCATTAAAATTATTTTCATTTAGTTTATTTCATGATTGTGCAGAAAAATGCACATAGTCTTTAAGAGTAAGTGCTATAAGTCATCTCCCCCTTTGCTGATCTGGACAACAGTCTTTCCTCGAGCGTGACCCTTCTCCACCTTTTCGAAGGCATGAGGAACCTGGCAAAAGCTGAATGTCTCCTCCACCACGGCCTGGATCTGACAGAGAGCAGATAGAGGAAGGTTGAGTAGAGGTCACACAAGCCTCGTTTCTCAGCTATCATGAGAAAAACAGTTCATCACTTGATGCAATTTCCTTAAATGAAAACAATGATCTTTAGGCTTTACGTAAGGCAAGAATGTGATCAACAAACAGAACAGAATCCGATTTCAAATGGAGCTTCTTCCCACTGGCTTTTTTCTAGATGCTGCTCTGTTTTCTTTATTTCAAACCATGGCTGTGCAGGAGCATGCTCAAGTACACTGCAGTACAGAATCACCCATGTTTCATCTGTTGAGATGTCAAATGCATTTATGATATCGAATGTACTGTACTCCAAGTAGTGTTGACCAATGCATTTCTCACGTCCAACAATCTCCATGCCATTGGCAAACATCTTCAACATGCATTTTAACATGAATGTAATGTGCACCAGGGGTTAAATTGGGATTTGTGAGGAAGGGAACCTCTTGTCCAGTGAGGTTAGAAGTTGGGCGTTGTTGGGGTGGTTTTCACAAACCACATGGTGAAATTTAAAGGGAAAAAAGTTTGGTTTCTGTGAAGCACTGTGAGGACCTAAACGAAAATAATATAACATCAGCCTATTATCCAAATGCATTGTCAGTGTCGTTGAATTTATTCTTCATGAAACACTGAAAGCCCTGTCCATTCGTAAACGTATAATCTTAGTCTGTAACAGTTTACCTGTTTGCTGTGCATTCAGGTTAATAATGCTACTGTAAGATCAAATTAAGTTACCGCTGCCATGTGTGTGAATTGTGCACAGCCCCTCTCTCAATTTGGAGACACACGTATCGATCCTTCTGAGAGTGATGGCCACAGCTATTTAATATAGTCAAAGAAAGGGAGCTTACATTCTACATTTGCTTGTGTGAAACAAATGTTTCAAGGCTGTGATGCTGAAGGATGTGCAGCTGAGCTCCAAAAGGGTGCGAAAGGGATTTCAGGTGGCAGAGCTCAGCTCAGGTGTGCTCCAGCCCAATTTAACCCCTGATGTGCATACAATAATTATTAAAACTAGACAAAACCAAAGTCAGTTCATCATCAGTCCCTTAACAGTTTAGAGATCAAATTAGGTACTTTACCTGTCCTGCATCCACCATTTCCCTTATTTCATCCAATGCAGGACCACTAGGTGCAAAGAATCCCCAGCGGTAGTGAACTCCTTTCACTAGGTGCTACAAGAAAACAGAATGAGAGAAAAGGCATGAAGACTAGTAGAATCACAACTTGTGTAATTGTGTGCATAGGAGAAACTTTACTGTTGATAATGCTTACTTAACAGTGCATGATGAGAAAGCGAGACAAATGTAAAAATATAAAAAGATACTCATTAAAAACTTCAAGGTTCAAGGTTAATGTATTTGTCATTTTACAACACAGGGCTGCACAATGAAAGTTGTGAAAAGTTCACACTATACACACACACAGAACATAAACAAATATTTAAGATTATAATAGATAAAATGAAAGTACAAATATATTAATTTACTTTATATATATATATATATATATATAAATAAAGGTAGTGGTATGGTAACGTGCAAAAGCAGCACAACATTCCATGTCATTTATTTATGATGCAGAAGATGAGTTGAGGAGTCTCACAGCCTAAGGAAAGAAGCTGTTCTGTAGTCTGTTGGTACGGCAGCAGGTACTTGTGTATCGCTTGCCAGATGGCAGCAGGGTGAACAGGCTGTGCTGGGGTGGGGATTGTTTTTTTTAGGATGTGTTGGGCTCTACACAGGCATCTAACCTCACCGGTATCACTGCTGCTGGTAGATGGGTACCAATGATGTTCTGGGAGGTTTAAAATCACCCGCTGCAGAGCCCACCTATCCTGGCCTGTGCCTGAAGTCTCATTGTTGACCACCAATCCGAACTGCCTGGGGTCAGTTTGTGAGAAAGTCTAATATCCAGTTGCAGAGTGTGGTACTCAAGAACAGAGTGAAATCAACAAACAGCATTTAAATTTAGGGGTTGTTGTTTTTAAGGTGTGTGGAGAGCAGTGGAGATTGTATCCTTGAATCTGTCATTATGGCTTTACACATGATGGGGGCGCTCCTGTTTTTGTAGTCTCGCCTGCCACTGGTCTTTGGTGTTCTTGCAGTCTCTCCTGATGCCTTCACTTTGCCTCCTTGATGTCAGCTTTCTGTGTTGCTCTCGCGATGCATGTATGTTTCCGTTACTTGACTTAAAGGCAACCTTTTTGTCTCTTTATAGGGCCTTCACCGCTCCATTAAACTTTGTACTACTATTGTATTTGTGATTGCCACATCACACATATTTGTTGATGTCACTGATGTTTGTTCTTGTTATTATTATTATAACTTCCTCTTCTCAGCACTTATTCTACTGACTTCCTCCTTCCCAGCATTCTACCTAACTTTATGTTCTCTAAAAGATACATTGATAGTAATGATAACCAAAGGCCGATAGCAATAGCCGGTGTACATTACAATGTATGTGAGAGAATTCCGACTGACAGATTCAAATTGTTTGTCTTCATGAATGTTACTTAATCTTACTTTAAAGCAAGACTATGTAACTATGAAATAAAATGCACCTTTGCTTAATTCAGTACAGTCAGAGATTGTGTCACTACAACCTTACTTGAAACTCAGTTAGTTAGATTTTGTTGTACATTACCAATAGACTTTGCTGCTTTTAAGACTCTTTTCTATTGGTGCTACTGTTACATTAGTGTTAGCATTTAGCTTTATGCCATAATTGCCTCTTGTGGCCACAATGACCTATGCTCAGTAAACGTTACATAGGCTTTAATAGCCAAACTTCATCAAAGTGCAGTGTTTTAGGCTTTCAAACTTGCCAAAGGAGTACCTTCATATCTGCTCAGAATTCCTGTGTATTGGTAGGCCCACCAGACAATTCAAGACTTTCGTCATGTCAGTAATGTGGGTTAGGGTTGTGTACTATCTTTGTTTTTGTTGTATTTGTATGGATGGCTTTTCAAGGTTGTTAAATGCTTGTAAAATGGTTAGTGTTTTTAATCACTGTATACAGATTATGTGATTATAGTTTTTCTCCCTGTACAGCCATGGCCAAGAGTTTAGAGAATGAGTAATGCTTTACAGAAAGTTTGCTGCTTCAGTGTTTTTAGACCTTTTTGTCAGATGTTACTATGGTATACTGAAGTAAAATTACAAGCATTTCATAAGTGTCAAAGGCTTTTATTAATAATTACATAACATTTATGCAAAGAGTGAATATTGGTATATGTTGTAATATATAAGTTGACCCTTTTTTTCAAGACCTCTGCAATTCGTCCTGTCATGCTGTCAATCAACTTCTGGGCCACATACTGACTGATGGCCGCCCATTCTTGCATAATCAATGCTGGAGTTTGTCAGAATTTGTGGGTTTGTTTGTCCACCTGCCTCTTGAGGAAGTTCTCAGTGGGAATAAGGTCTGGACTATTTAACCTTTCTCCTTGGAGTTCTTGATGATCTGAGAAATGGTTGATTTAATTGAATGGTTTTGCAATCTTACTAGCAACAATATCCTTGCCTGTGAAGCCCTTTTTGTTCAAAGCAATGATGACTGCACGTGTTTCCTTGCAGGTAACCATGGTTAACAGAGGAAGAACAATGATTTCAAGCACCACCTTCCTTTTAAAGCTTCCAGTTTGCTATTCTAACTCAATCAGCATGACAGAGTGATCTCCAGCCTTGCCCTCGTCAACACTCTCACCTGTGTGGGTGGGGGGGGGGTTAAGTTCATTGTCATGGCAAAGAGGGAGACTTTGTGTAGTACAGCCCTCAGCAATTGTTCACTATGAGCTCCAAATACGGTCCTAAAGAGGAAGTGTAGCCTTATTAAAAAAGCAAACCGTGTGCTTTTGCTCAGGTTCACAAGTTAAAATTATCATATGGTAAACAACTATTTACAACTCCCAGAATAAACAACAATACCAACTGTATATCCTTTGTGCACTTATCCATCCATCTAGAGAGTCTCGTGTGTCAGGTGACTGGTTGGAGATGCAACCCATTTTCACTTTGTTAAGCCTTTAGGAGCTAAGTAGACTTCCATGCAACTCATGACAAAAGGAGAAATTTGTATTTTGTTTGGCATTGTTTGTGTGTGTGAGTGAGTGAGAGAGAGAGAGAGAGAGAGAACAAGATGTTTCCGATTCTTATGGGTGACATTACTCTGCTGTAAATGTGTCATTAATACTGAAACAACAACAACTGGAAAAACACACCTCTGCTGCATCCGTCTGAATAATCTGTCTCAGATGTTAGTTCTGATTGGAGGGAGTGTAGGTGCTAGTGAGAGACAATGCTGTTGTAAATTAGATCCTCCCTGTGGGAGCACACACCTAGTCTTACTTAAATTACACTGTCCAAAGCACAAAGTGTGACCATGACAAAACACATCATCTGAGCCATTCACAATTCTACTGAGCAAGTTCAAGTGAATATGAGCAGAGGGTTACAGAAATAAAAAGGCTACTCGTTCTATTTTTATTTCCACGGAAATAGAATTCAACTTAGAAAGAATTAACATTTTGAAGACACCATCAAGGCCTCACACTATATGACACACTATCCTATGTGGTTACACTTAGAAAGAAGAAGTGGGAAAGGGTTAAAGATCGGCAGAAGCATGCAAGCACTCGGGCACGGGCAATACTTGGCCCTCCCAGCTTTGCTAGACCTGCTGGGAGAGCTTTTCGTCTTCTCTGGGGCCATTCTACTCTACTAAATAAGCAAATTGTTAGCGAGTCAGTGCTAAACAGGTGTAGGAATAGTATATTTGTTAGCGAGGCTAAGTAAGCTAAATGGTAGGGAGTGTGACTACCTGGCAAGCTAAACAAAGCGACGCCCTGGGTCAGTTAATTCACTAGCAAGGGTTCTGCTGTGGTCAGGTTGAACAAGGTTAAGTCAAATTAGATTGAGCAGAGACTCTGCAGGGTCATTTTTAACCCCCGAGGGGAGACGGGGATTCCCCTGTTAACGACAGTCTCATTGGCCCTGGCAGGCATTTAGAGAGAGGTTCTTCAGGCTGTTCTGGCAAGGATGCAACCTCCCATACTGATGTGTTGTTTTGAGTGTAGCCTATTTCCGTTTTCTCTGTTCCCAATATGTGTGTCACTGTGGCTACAATTCATTTATTTTAAAGACTATAGAACATGTAAAGCTAAAAGATGATGAGCTCATTGGAACAGTTTCCTTATTACTTAGTGATGTAATGGAAATAATGTGCACTATGCTATCACCAAAAATGATTTCTACTTTCCTGTAGAACTTTGGATACTATAGACCTATAATTCCTTTACATCTTGTCCAGGTAATTCCTGTAAAACACCCAAAATCACACCAACTAATAAACAACGGGTGACCAGTCATTGAACCAAGCAGGAAGTTTTTGGTGAGGTTGTTGCCACACTGACATTGAAACATCTATTGTACTAGCAAACATACTTACCACTGTGAAACACACACACACACA